>WSXT02229756.1:0-16335 GCA_011762715.2 Neuroterus valhalla | reverse complement strand
GAGAGAGAGAGAGAGAGAGAGAGAGAGAGAGAGAGAGAGAGAGAGAGAGAGAGAGAGAGAGAGAGAGAGAGAGAGATCGCTGTGTTGGTGCTATGCTGTAGACATTTTCAGTCGCATCAAACGTGACGCGGACTTTGTGTTCCCGTTTTTCGCAGTTAGGTCGCCTACCTCAGAGTATATACCCTCCCAAGAAAAGCAAAGCTTCAAAAACTTTATTGTGAAGGTTATTTTGTTAGGCACAAATTTCTCAATGATGGTTTTTCACATATTGATGATGAATGGAGTCAGGGTAAGGTGAAGGTTAAAAAACACGGTCGAAAACGTGAATCAATGTTTCTATTGCAATTTTTTATGATCAACATTTACCTTAAAATTCTTACTTATTTCCGTATATAATGCATATTTTTTCAAACGGGAAAAATTTAAAAAAAAACAAAATGAAATTCTAGAAAATTCAAACTAACAGCTAGCTCGTCAATTTTGTATAATAGGGTAAGCTGAAAAACCGATTTCTCAAAATAAGAAAAAGTGAAGTTCAACGTGAAAATCACGATTTTTTAACAAAATAAGAAATATGAATCTTCAACTCAGATCTATTATCACAAGAACATAATATCTATTATTTTGAACATAATATTCAAATATTTGATGGAGCAGATGAATCTTTCAATCACAGTTCAATTTTAAAGTTAAAAAGATTAATTTTCAACAGAAAATGGAGTATTCAGATTTTGAAAACGAATTTTTTGTAAAATAGTTTACATTTAAACTACAGGTGGAGTAGTCCGATTCTGATTTTAATAATATATCTTCAAAAACAACAAAATTACCCTAGTGAAAGTAGTTTGATCTCCAACTAAAACTGCTAAGCTTTTAGTTAAAAACGATGAATTTCGAACAAAGTAAGTCACTATCCAATCGAATAACCAACTGCAAACGTTGAATTTTCCTTCAAGGTTATTAATTTCTTAATAAAATTGACAATTTTCAATACAAATTATGAACTTTAAGGAAAACAATTATTTCATGCTAAAAGAAATAATTTTTAATTTTTTATAAATGAATTTTTACCAAAATATATCAATTTGCAAGCAACAGAATGAACCACCAACTACAATGGTTCATAATGTATTTTCAACAAAACAATTAATTTTCAATTTTGTAAGAATTGTTTGGAGTCAAGCAAAGTTTGACTGCGGAATTTCTTAAGGAATACGTTGAAAATTATATAATATTTGAATGCAGATGAGTCAGAGAATAATTTTAATGTTCTTCTAATATTTTCATATACGCCTTTCATATTTAAGAAATATGGAACTTTAACAGCTGTATATTTTGTATAAAGATTCAATTAGAAATCTTTGCCAATAATAGGAATCTGAATTAGAAAGATCGAAAAACCTGAAAGAATAATGTTGAAAGTGAACTGTGAATCAGAAAATTTGGAATTTTCTAAATTGATGAGAAGTTAAATTTAAATGCACAACTAGAAACTATCAAGTATTGAAATTTTGAGAAAACCTTTGAATAAGCGCAACTGCGAAAAAATTTACTCATTCAATTGGAATTGGATTATATTTTTGTCTATCTCTTACAGTTCCCTCTGTTTCTTGAATCGAACTGTAAATTTGAAAAGTAAAATTTAAATCTACGAATGATTATCCGTTGTCTATGTCTTTGCTCTCCTTTCCATTTTCCCCAAGTTACAGGCATCAGGTTGCTTGTAAAACAGGGGTGTCCAACGCAAGGTTTGCGCGCTTCTCCTTTTTCCCCCTCTACAAGTTCTACCTTATCCTGACTTCATTTATAATCAATATGTGAAAAACCATGAATGGAAAATTTCCTCCTAATAAAATAACCTTCACAATGGAATTTGTTTTGTTCTTCAGCGTTTTTTTGTCACCAACCTATTCAAATTTTTATAGAGAGGTCAGGACTTTTGAAACCCATAGTAGTAATCGCTGGAATACTACAAAGCCTTTTAAGAAACTTAAAAAAAGTTCTAGGAATTCTGAATATATTCTAAAACACTATAGAATATTTGAGAAAATTCTAGAATGTTCTAGATTCAATAGATAACTTTTTGGGACAATTTTGAATATTGCAGAATTCAGCTTCTTTTGCGAATAGAAAAACAAAATTTCGATATACAGGATTCATGAAGGTGGAAAATTGTCGACTTTTCAAAAGTTGACGTGGAACAAAATGAGCTGGGTTCCTGGATGTCGAAAAGGATACGACGAACATTTTTTTTCACTCAACACCTCTTCGAGGGTGCAGCACTTGTCGTCTTTCAAGCATTAATGAAAGCATGAGTTCGAGTTGGAGAGCTTCGAGTTTCACGGGTTTTTCTTTCACTACTCATCAAACCCTCTCCTTACATCTCAAATGCAGAAAGTTGAGCTTTTATGAGAACAGGGGAATAAGTTGGATGAGCGTTTTTACGAAAGTATTATATGAAATTCGTCCTTAATCTCGAATGGGAATGGTTTGGGAAGAGTGATTTGACACCATTAAATCGAGCTCATCTGATTGTTTCCAAAGATCTTGGCGTCCTCGAATCCTCGATTCTGGAGTTGTACGTTTCGCAGGAATGAATTGAGTTTTTTCGACGTTGTCTCCGTTTTTTCAATCTAGATTGGATCTTCGAGAAGAACCATTCTGTTTCCCCTATCTGTTCATTATTCCCAGGAGTATTAATATCTGCGCTGATAACGCGAAGAACCACTGGATTAAAATTCAAAGGTCGTTTCTAGAGAATAGTTTCAGAGTTGAGGTTCAATTTAAAAGTTTACTCTATTTCATCCACAGATTGAAGGGTTTTTTTTTCTGAAGAGAAAATAGTATCTTACGCTGCAATAGATGGTAAGCTTGCTGCAGGGTGGCGACTCGACCGGGAAAAAACCGGGAATGACCGGGAGTTTTATTAATAATCGGGAATTCACTTGACCCAAATGGTAATCGAATTGATGATAGCCCAAACATACAGAAAGAATTATATTCTCAATTCTTCAATTCAAAATTTGTCACAATTTTAAAGTCCCCCCTTCCTAATTTTAAATAAAGAAAGTACTTCAAGCAGTCTTTAGAGTAGAAGTAGTATACCGAAGGAGAAATAATTCTGGAATATGATAGAAAGCTTGTTTACATTGTTCATTGAAAATTCAACCCTTTTGAGTTAAAAAATCAACTAATTGTTTAGAATTTAATCTTGTTTGTTGAAAATCAAATTTTCTTGTTAAAGTTGCATTATTTTGATTCAAAATTCATCCCTGGTTGAAATTCTAACTACTTTGTTAAAAATTAATTTCTTTTTTTTTGTTGTGAAAATTTAAGTATTTAGTTGGACATCGATTTTTGATTATGAAAATGAAACTATTTCTTTGAGAATTTATGTAGGTACTTCGTGGAAAATTTACCTTTTTTGAAAAGAATTATTCTTTATGGCTAAAAATTATCCTCTTTGCTTAAAATACATCTGTTCATTTAAAGGTTCACCATTATACCTGAAAATTCATCAGTTTGGTTGAATATCAATTACTTCAACTGAAAATATTAACTGTTCAATTTTCATGGAAAATTGATCTTTTCTAGTTCAAAATTCGACATTTCGGTGAAAATATGATTTTTCGAATTTAAAATTCAATCATTTCGTTGAAACTTTACATGTTTTCTTGAAAAATCGATTTTTTCGTGGAAAATTTTTTTTTTCTGCGAAAGTTATTAGTCTCCTTCAAAAATTTGCCTTTTGCGGTCGACAATTCAAGTTATACAGTCAAACATTTTTCGTTTAAAACGAACATTCGTCTAGTTGAAAACTCTTATGTTTGGTTAAAAATTAATTTTTTAAGCCAAAACTGTCACTATTCCATTTTTGTTCGAAAATTTTTATTTTTATGGTTCAAATTTCAACCATCTGTTGAAAAATTGGATTTCTCGGTTGAAAATTGATTTTTTGGTCAAAATGTGAACTAATTTAGTTGAATGTTCCACATTTCGGTTAAAAATTCGTCTTTCTGGTTTAAAATTCAACTATGTACTTCAGTTGAACATTTATTATTTTATTTGATTCATCATTTTGTGTATAAATGTTATAATGTGTTTGACAGTTAGTTTTTTCGTTATAAGTTGGTTTTTTTTGTTTTGACCATTTTTCGACTGAAAATTAAACTTATTCCAATTGAGAGTTCTATCGTTTCAGTTAAAACTCTATTTGTTTGGTTGAAAATATCAATTTCTTCAATCTAAAAATTGATTCTTTCTATTTGAAAATTAATCTTCTTGTTTGAATATTCACCTTCATGGTTGGAAATTGGAGTTCTCCAGCTAAATATTTATCTTTTTAGTTGAAAATTCATCTTTTCGTTTTAAAATTCAACTGTTCTGATTGAAGAAATGTTATTTGAAAATTCACGACATTGGTTAAAAATGAACTTTTTTGTTGGAAATCTGTTTTTTTTTTTAATATCGCATATTGATTTCTTTAGTTTTAAGTTTAACTGTTGGAATTTTTGTAAAAAAACGATATTTTTTTGTTGGAAATTAGAGTATTCTATTTAAAATTCCAAAAGGAATTCTGAAGAAGAAAAGAAGACAGAATTATCTGTTTATTCTACTCCTCCTCACTTCCTTCAATATCAGTCAGATGCCTGGAGAGAATTTATGAAGAATCCTCCTTCAAGACTGCAAATTAGAGTTAAAGTTGATGATGGAAGTTTTGAGAATTTATGTACAATACGTAAACGAATCAAGGTTTCTATTAATTCTTCAAGACGAGGCAATCTCCTGAAGTGCGTCGACAGAATGACAAGTACCTTGATTGTTAAAGAAGGGTGCACGCTGAATCGCATAAGTAGTCCTTGACTCGTTAAAAGCGACATTAAAAAGCACAGGACGGCATTCAGATTAACCCTTCTCAGGGAAATTGAATATTAAACGTTTTGAAAGTGGTACTGCGGGATTGAAGGGCAGAATCTTTTCTAAGGGAGTTCGTACAGGAATAAAAATTGAGATAAGGGAAAGAGAGAAATGAACTTGTTAAAAAAAGGGAATGAGGGTTGAAGCGATGAAGGAAAAGTCGATAAGGAAGAAGGGCTTATGGGGGAAGTAATTTTGTAAAGCTCATCGAAAGCCTTGACTTTCTTCTCTGATCCGTTTTCGACCCAAAAGACATTATTTAATGTTCCAATGATATCATTTGAAAAAAATGCCTTTTTTTCAAGAAACTTTTCTTCAAAAGAAAGAAAACGACATACTAAAAGAAGGTTGAAATTGAACGCCTGACTTTCAGCAGGGTCCTAAAATCCGAAATCGCTAGAAACTTGCTTGTTAGGAACTGGCTCGCGAAGCTTCGCATCTTACGACTGCATCATGCTTGAAGAGATGGACGTTAAGACGCCGTCACGTATTTGAAAGCTCGTAATCAGCTCCTTCGATGGGCTCGTGAATTGCAAGTTGATGCGGTACTAAAAAAACGCACGTAGAAGAATAAACTGAAGGGCTCAATCTTTATATTTGGTGAGTTTCCTCTTCCTGTAAGAGCTGAAATATATTTATAAGATGCAAATACTTGTAGTTCAAAAAAAAATTTAATTGAAATCGTTGTAAAAATCTTCGAAATTTTTAGAATCTGACCTGAGACGAATCACACCAAGTGGGCACCCCAATTTCCAGCTCGAGCAAATGTTATATGTAAAATGATTTTATCAATCGAATCTTCAGACTATCAGTACGTATAAATGATGTACTTTCGTCAAAATAATTTGTTTGACAATTTTTTTTCGTGCAACAAACATTTATGACTTTGTTTTGAAAATAAGTCATTTCGCTCAAACTGTTGAATATTTCTTGACGAAAAATTAGTACACATATTATTGAAAAACAACTCTTTCAGATAGAAGATACTGCGATGGTCAATAAACAATTTTTCCATATTTTTAAAAACATTTTTTGAAACAATTGACATATTTATCAACTTCTCAATGCTCAAATCGTCTAGATCTTTGTTGATACATGTAAAAACTATTCAAGAACGACAATCTGAAAAAAATTCCACTGCCCGCCATTAACTTGCTCAGAAAATGTATAATTGCGAAGCGCGGCTCACGCACACGGAGCAGCCCGGCTCACAGTGGGGACGGAATGTTCAAAACCACCTAAAGGTCGCAAATCTTAACCAAATCAAACAAGATTCATCAAGAAATGTTTGTAATTGAATTTCAAAGAGACTGACAGAGCCGTATTTTCAACAATAATTTGGTTAAACTTTTCTAAACAAAATATGGCGTGATTATAAGATTTCGAGTCATAAACTAGATAAACCTTGACTTTGAGGTATAGTTGATTCGGAATTTACCATTAGTATTGCGAAATAAATTTGTTCAAACAATTTGTTTTAATAAATTATTGCTTATTTCAATTTTTTTGCAAAATTAATTCTAAAGTCTAATTCTACTAGGGAAATTACGTCCAAAGCAGAATGTTTTCTTTCTGAAATACAAGTTCTTACAACCATATGACTAAATAAAAGATGTGTTGATTTTGTGAAATTTTTATTTGAAAATATTGAACATCCGGCCCTTGAGAGTTTCCTTGAGAGAGCCCTTTGACCTTTAAAAAAAAGTGATCTCCGCGTGGCCATGATAACCAACGACTGGTTTATTCGAAATCAAAAAACCAAAAATTTTTAGCTTCTACATGTATAAAACTCGTGCTTGGACGAAGGAAAAAACATGAAAATGAAGTTTGAATTTTCGGCGAAGCTGTGAACAAAAAATCCCATTTTTCGATCAAATTTTTGCCATTTAGCGCTTCGCAAAATAAGATGTAATGAAAATCTTTTAAAATTATTCGTTCAAGCACTATACAATGTTATTTATAAGAAGTGTGCCAAATTTGAAGAAGATCGGTTCATAGCTTTTCGTCCTATTAAATTGTAAAAATTCTTAGAATATCTTTGATATGCTAAATTGTTCAAATGAAATATTCCATTTGATTTATAAAAAAAAATTGGTAAAAATACGCTTTTTTGAGCCTTTAAACTGCGACGCGCCAAACTGCTGTAACCTGATGGGCGGAACTTCCAAAGGGTCTAGCTCTTAGACATTTGCAAGGATCAATTCAAAATTTTGGGAGAATATTCTTGACATATTGTACTATTTAATAAGATGAAGAAAAAAAATCTCTTTTTGAAATTTTCAAACCCACGTAACCCCTCAACATATTTCGTATTTGTATTATTATTCATTTTCTTGTAGACGTTTCAAGCCTTATTAAGATTTAATATAAATTATGGAAAATTAATTATTTGGTAATTTGGTTGTAACAAATTGTATTTTAAATATGAAGTATAAGGCTTCGGACACAATTTTTCCGGTAAATTTATATTTTGGAATTAATTTCGCAAAAAATTGAAATGAACAATAACTTATTCAAACAAATTGTTTGAAAAAATTTATTTCGCGAAACTAATGGCAAATTCAAAATCAGCTATGCCTCAAAGTCATTAAATTCTGTGAGGTTTATCTAGTTTATGACTCGAAATCTTATAATCACGGCATATTTTGTTTCGAAAAGTTTAATCAAATCATTTTCGAAAATTCGGCTTTGCCAGTCTCTTTAAAATTCAATTACAAACATTTCTGGATGATAGTTTTTACATGTATCACCAAAGATCTAGGCGATTTGAGCATTGAGAAGTTGATAATTATGTCAATTATTTCTAAAAATGTTATTTGAAATATGGAAAAATTGTTCATAGACCATCGCAATATTTTTTATCTGGAAGAGTTGTCATTCAATAGTATGTGTACTAATTTTCGTCAAAAAATATTCAACAGTTTGAACGCAATAAATTATTATAAGAACCAAGTCATAAATGTTTGTTGCACGAAAAGAAATTACTTTGTTGAAAGTCCAACATTTACAAGTTACTGCTAGTCTGATGATTCGATTGATATAATCATTTTATAACATTTGCTTGGGCTTTAAATGGGTGTGACCACTTGATGTGATTCATCTCACCTGTGAAAATTCATTCATCAGCATAAAATATTAAAATTAAATTTCTGCCTTAAAAATACTACATTGGCGAGAGGCTTGGAAATAAAGCAAGGATCTGTGTATATTTCGATTTCGGGAAAGCCATCCTAGGAGCTTTGGGATGCAAAAGATGTTGGAACGAATGGCTGCTGAAAGAGACGAGCGTACAATCGGGAGATCGCAAAAGGTGAACCTTTTACGACCAGCTGGTTCGGTGCAGGCAAAGTACAACATTGAGAGGAGCCTGTAAAGTGTCGGAGGTCTGAGACGTGTCGTCATGGAAATGGAGGCTGGGTCCCAGGAGTGAATCGGCCCGATTGAAAAGCCTTTCAAATAGATTGTAAATTTTTTTTCTTCTATCTACAGGAGATTCGAACGAAGCGAATGAAGCCGCCATCCTGATCAGGATGGTAGGGGGTTTTCGATTGATTAATGACTGTGAAGTCAGGGGGCAAGTCTCGTCACGTTTCTAGGTGATCCTTACGCTTCGGCTTATTTTAATGAACAGCGATGATTGGTGGAGAGAAAAAAATGATATGACTTCTCTTCCCACTCACGAGTAAAGGGTCTAGCCGGATATCATGGTCAAAACTGCCCCTGCGGCCTATGGAAACTGATTGAACCATCTTGTTCATTGTCAAAAACAAACCCAAGAAACCAATTTTTAGAACCTTTAGGTCATGTTTCGTCCCCACAGACCGTATAATGTGATTTTCAGTTTTTTGCCGATATCCCGGTCAGTTCTTGAGCTAGAAAATTCTTTTTTTTTAAATTGTAGAGTTTTTCTAGCCCTACGAAATGGATTTTTTTTGAAAAATTTTGGCGCGAAATCCAAACTTTTATAGGGCCTTAAAAATTGAAACATTTTTTCCCAAAAACGCCGACCGACTAAACGCTAGAAAAAATATATATTGTTTTTTGGCACCCCAAAAATAAGTGTTAATTTTCTCAGATTTTTAAAGTTGGTGGAACGCACCGAACAAAAAACAACCATATTTTTTATTAATTTGGACCTTAAAAAAATTTCAGAATCTCGCTAGCTATATTTTGTTACGTTCAAACACCTTTTTTTCAAATTGTGTCAAAAGTTGATGAAAACTTAAATTTTTCGGAATTTAGACCGTCTATTTTGCACCTTAAATATCAGTATATTTATCATTGAATAAATGTTTCATGTCATTTCATCAGTCATTTTGAGTTTATTTTGCAGTAAATGGATAAAAAGGTACCACCTTGGAAAAAAAAATTTGAACTCGATACTCTTCTTGAATTATTCGACTTGCAGAACATCTCACACAGATTTTTGAACGAGAGAAGGCTGTTCTCGTTATTAAAGAAGACAGCGATGAAAAATAATGTGTTTTTCACAATCATAGGTTATCGAAATGAATTATACTAAAATAATAGTATTTCTTACCTACTAAATGTAAAATAGAATCATAATATAGTTAAACAAAAAAATCTGTATATTAACGTAAATATAACTCAAACTTAACTTCTGAAAACTGTGTAACTCACTGATCTACTTTGGCAAACTTTAAATGATTCATCAGTTCCTTCAAATTGGAAGAAAAAAGTAGAGCGATCGCAGGACCACCAACAGAAGCTTTGCTCCTTCCGCGTTAAAAGAAAAAACATAATTTTCATTGTTATCTCATTCATCGATTGGAAAAAACAGTTATCCCCTTACTCTATGCATGCATGCACTATCAGAACTTTATTACTATCAGAATTATTCATTATAAATGCCTTTACTCGCGCGCAACTTGTAAGTCCGTGTTATACACACACACACACACGGCGCGTCGAGTGTGCTCCGTGTGCCCAGCAAGAGTAGGGACGGGCGAAAGGAGGAGAAATGTGAGAACGGGAAGAGTCGCAGAGTAAACTGTCGCAGAATCTATTGTACATATACTACACCCGCCTCCAGAACGGGATAGAGGGAGAAAGAGAGGGGGGCTGCGTTGGTGCCATGCTATGGACATTTTCAGTCGCATTTTTCGTGACGCGGACGGGGTGTTCCCATTTTTCGCAGTAAGGTGGCCTTGCTCAGAGTATATCTCTCCTCCCAATAGGAGCGAAGCTTAAAAAGTGGTACCTTTTGATCCATTCACTGCAAAACAAACTCAAAATGACTAATAAAATGACATGAAATATTTGTATTATGATAAATTTACTAATATTTAAGGTGCAAATTCAAAATGATGAGCATATTATCAGTCAATAATAATAGTGGCTAGACTCTGTTTTTTGTTCTGGACTGTTTATTTATATTCTAGAGAAAGCAATAAGAGGGAGAGGAAAGCTCTGGACATGATATTAGATACATTGATGGTAAGTGATGGACTAGAAACATCCATCATGCGAACGTATCGATTAGGCAATTCCTCATTTTGAGGCTCCCTGTCAGTTTTCATTGATGCTGAAGTTAGATGAAGCAGTTTATCAACGCATCCTTTATGGTCGGATAGACAGATTTAGGTGTTTATTGATCACTCATGAAACTATTATTAATTGTCCTACTGCAAAATTGAATCATGATTCTATCATCGTCATCATATTGAACCATTTCTCCATCCCTCATAAAGCACTCTTTTAAAAGTAGGAATACAAAAATTTATCTTCCAAAAAGAGAAATGAATGCTTCAATAAAAACGAAGAGGCAAAGAGCACATAAACTCAATTCCCTCTTTCACTTCCACATTAGATTTTTTCTCGGCCTTGTATATTATCCTATTTCCCGGCGGCGCTGAATGTGGCGGTAATATGATAATAAAAAATATGTAAGAAAAATTCTGTGACAATGGAAAATGGACTCAGTAAGATGCAAGGATTACCAGAAATCTTCCTCGAAGGGAAGTTTGTCAATTAGGAATAGAGTTGTAAGGGCGGAGATTCGTCGAGAGTGAGAGAAATTTTGTGTAATCTAAATTAGAGAGGTTTGCACTCTGTAAAGTAGTTACTGTTGCTACATTTCCTGTGGATATGCGTACTACGAGAAATTCATTTTACAAGATGTGCCACCTTGTGGATCAAATTATGAGGATGATGATGACTTTCGTGCAACGGTTTTTACAAGAGAGGACGAGCTGTCTCATGTTTCGTGTGCGGTTTTGTCTTGAGAATATTTTAAGAATCTGGGTGACATCCGAAACTTTTAGTCCTGAAGGCTTCCTTGAGATAACATTTCTCCTTATTATTGCATTTAAGATTCATTTCAATTGCATTTTAAAGCAGTATTTTGAAACATAATAATAATAATAATAATAGGAGTCGCTGAATATGTGATATGAAAGAATCTTAAGGTTTTATGCTAAGTGACACAGTTTCGTAGATTTTATCAGGGAAGAAACCACAGGAGAATAAAATGCATTGACTGTTTGGCTCATCCGTTGGAAATATTCAAAATAATGTCCCTTCCGAGGTGGTATACAATGGTACCTAGATTTGAGTATAGTGGTTAACGGGGCCCCGGACTACCATGATCGTGATATCACAGGGGCGGTAAGCGTAGAAAAACGAAATAATAAGCTGTCTAATGGTGTCTGGAATGGCGGACATTCAAGCGCGATTGGATGCACTCTCAGGGTAGTTTCACCAGTAGTTTCGTAGAGACCGCCGGCAGTTTCCGAGGAGACTATAATCGTAGGAGCAAAGGCGAATGACTTCTTAATCGATATTCCCGAATATCTCTATTTCCTCCTAGTGTGCAGCTCTCCTGTTTGCACTCGTGTGGATCCAACGGAATAACAGTTACAGTTCCGCGGAAATTCAACGGCCTTGCGGACAGAGGTAATGGTTTTATGTTAGTAGAGCGTTGGCGACAAACGCGCCACTTCGGGTATTTGGACCCACCCTTGTTTACGTCGATTACGAATTCAGGAGACTGTCAAGCAGTTTGCCGATTGCTTCCCTTCGAAAACAATGCTCAAACACCGCTAGCGCTATTTCGCTTTCACGCCTCAACCCTTGCGGTTTCACGGTAGAGCCTTTTCTCACATTTCTTATTATGTGTAATTTAGTCAGAAATTTTGAAAGTACGTGAGAACGTAATAAAGAATAAAATGGTATCAACTGTTATTTGGAGAAAGTAGATTATGAGAGAAAATTGTTCCTTGAGAATGATGTAACATCAGCAGGTGCGCCTGCTCTTGTTGTGCACAATGGATGCTAGCGTTACTCGGGATTAAATATCACAATTAATGTGGGGTCGAGCTAACCAGACTCCGGAGAGGTATATTGTCGCCTCTAAGACACCTCGCCTTCTCCTTTATCCGCCTACATGTGACTAACCCTTATTTCTGTTGTCCACGGACCACCACCTCCTTTGTTGCATCAATGCTAAAATGCGAGCTTTTGAAGTAAATTCATTGTGCGTATTACCAACTTTGATATCTGGAGAGTAAATAAGCAAGAGGATCATTGTTGAGGGTCTAGAGTAATAGATAACTCATCTAGTGGTGGTAAAACAACCTCCTAAATAGAAGTATCTTATTAGGACGATGAATCTCTATTGGTTCGAATTAGGAAACAGTCAATAATGAAGGCTTGGCTGCAGCTTGAGATGTCCCGTGACCCTGCATTAATTCCTCGCACAAACTCGTTAAGTCTCCACACAGAGGTTAGAGTACTCGCATAGGGTTACGGAACACACTTGGCAGTGCAGATTGACTGTTCAATTACAACGATTGATCGAACGTCTTGCTTTGACTTCGATCCACATGCCCGTCTCAATAGACGTCCTCCCTGTGAGCAGTGCCGCATTGTTAAGCTTACGGCTTAACTGGTGAAATGTTACGCATTTGAGTTTTCGCATCACGATAGCATGGTTTTACTGTACACATTAATTAGGCTTAGATTCGCGGGGTAGGTTTAATTACTTTCGCCGGATCAGGGTCGAACTGGTCAACGCAAAATCGGAAGCCGAGCTGATCTGGTAGGGATATGAATCGCATGGGTGGCTGAGCCATTGTAAACATGCATGTTACAGAGACTCATCTCGGCTGACCCAGCTCACCAGACAGGATAGAGCTAGCTCTCAGTGATCCAGAGCGCTTCAGCACTCTCGTCAGCCCCTTTCCATCCTTCTCTGCCTTGCATATAAGCGAGGTCGCACATTGTAATCACGTTGCGTTAGTTATCCACGCATCGACAACCACCATAATTTGCGTGCATTGATTAAATTGACGAGTGCTACGGGGTGGCCTGGATAGATGATGAGAGGTTGATGCGAAAAAGACCTGGACTCTGCAAATGGGCTTAAACACTCATTACCAATGTCCCAATCCAGACATACAATCCTGGATCAAATTTGATAACGAATGTTCCTGGATCAAAATGTCGCATAGAATTATCAACTATTGTGCAGGTAGGATGATGAACATAGCCTCTTAATTGGAATTCGATGAAATTTGACCAATGGAATCTTGTAGTACGTACTATTCTTTGCTTAAGCAACTTGGATAAATGCGTTTATGTTTGTTCAATCAGTTGCAGCCTAGAGAAAACAGGATTAGAATAATTTAAAAGTGGGATAGACGTTCGAAAAACTTGCTATTTCATAAAAAGATCAAAGACATGACTATTATGCTCGTTACTAGAGTGATTCCCATCCTCCAAATTTGTTGGTACGCCTAGCCTATGCAGCCAATAGATAGATGGTTTAAACAGGACTAGTTCACCCTCATCTTTAAACAATTGGAAAATTGTAACTTATATAATGGTGGTTATTAATTCGTACTAGCTAAGACAGATTCATCGAGTTTGGCATCTTAAAATTGAATATAGCGCTAAACTTTTCTTAATGGACAAACGGGAGTGGATCTAAGTAGTGCAGTGCATGTTTATCCAGACATTACCCTCTTAGTGTCAACAGCATGAGCATCATTTTTAGTGTCAACAATCTCCATTTTGAAGATATATTTAGCTACTCAGAAGATAAATTGTAATCTATATTCTAAGTAGCGCACAGTGGGACCAAATCCCTAAAAGGTGGCCAAAACTATAAAATGTACATAAATCGGGCAAAATTTTTTTACTCGGGGGTTCTTAAGGTCGCTGATTACCATTCCGGTGTCAAAAATTTCAAAAACAAAATGGCGGATCCAATATGTCGGGCGAGTATGCTTAATAAATTTTTGATTCTTTTTAAAATTAATTTTAGGGGTTTTTAGGGTCGCTGATTACGAATCTAGTGTCAAAAATTCTAAAAACAAAATGCCGGATCCAATATGGAGGACAAGTATGCTGAATTAAGTTTTGATTCTTTTAAAAATTGGTGTAAGGGGGTTTTCGAGGTCGCTGATTACGAATCTAGTGTCAAAAATTCTAAAAACAAAATGCCGGATCCAATATGGAGGACAAGTATGCTGAATTAAGTTTTGATTCTTTTAAAAATTGGTGTAAGGAGGTTTTCGAGGTCGCTGACCACGAATTCAGTGACAAAAATTTCAAAAACAAAATGGCGGATCCAATATGGCGGGCGATTATACTGAATAAATTCTTGATTCTTTCCAAAATTGGTGCAAAAGGGTTTTCGAGGTCGCTGATTACGAATCTGGTGTCAAAATTTCAAAAACAAAACGGCAGACCCAATATGGTGGACGAGTATGCTAAGTGAAGTTTTGATTCGTTTAAAAATTGGTGTAAGGGGCTTTAAAGGTCGCTGACTACGAATCCGGTTTTAAAAATTTCAGAAATAAAATAGCGGATCTAATTTGAGGACCAGTTACACAAAATAATATATAATTCTAACATTATTCGATGTAACGGGTTTGGAGAGGTCACTGAATACAAATGGTGCACACGAACTCTAAAAAATGTTTCTACTAAGCGTATTCCTACTTTATATTTGTCAAGTACATGTCTTTCATTGAGTTTTTCTAAAAATGACAGATTCAATATAGTACATCAATGAAATAAATGATTCAGTGATAAAAATGTTCATATCTTGGGCATTTCATGAGTCGTTTATTACGATTGTGAAGTAAAACTCATTTGAAACAAAATAGTATCCTTAATAATTAATATATCGGAAGGAATTAATTTTGAACGATTGCAGCGATTAATGTATTGTTAGGTAAAAATAAGCCGAAAAATACTTGTGATATGGTGAAATCAATATTGTATTAATAAAACCTTCATTGACTATATTGATTTTGTCGTTTCAGAAAAACTCAACGAAAGGCATGTAAGTATCGACTAAAAAACTAAAATACTAATCGACGAACATTCTTTCACCTTATGTCAATTTTCTTTATATTATTGCGTATAGCCGTTTTTTGTTTCTCGGTCAACTCAACATGGTCTTTTAATTGAGTACTCACTTCTTTCTGTACAATTTCATATATGTCACCTATGTTGTCTTTTAAGTGTTCTTTTAAAAGGTAGAAAAGTTCCTTTCGCGTAAAAATTGATCAACGCATTATGAAATATAGATCCGAAGAATTCTCAATTTCTTCGGAAATTGGATACAAAATTATATTGGAGACCCTAAAACAACAGATGTCTAGGGAGCAAGTTTAAACAAGTTTTAGTGTGAAACAAAGAGGACCTTTTTTGTATCCATCCATAAATATGATTTTTCAACTTCAAAAAATTACATTTTAAGATTTTAATTTTTCTCAACTACTTTCTATGAAATAATAATCTTTTAATTATCCATAACGTATGTCGATTCTACATATCTTTCTATGCTTGAGCCATGTTGCAGAATATAACAAACACTTTTTTCACTGCCGGACGCAAATTCGCATACGCAAGTGTTTCAGCGCCTTGCACGCGCACGAATCTTCGCACTAAATACTAAGTTCAAAGTGATACTTCAGGCAAGCTTTTGGTAATTTTTTGTTTATATCCCGGAATTCAATGGTCCTAACTGCCCTTTCAGAAAATACATTTAAAGAATCGTATAGAAAAAAAATATTTTTGGGGGGTTTTGGCCAGCTTTTTTAGATTTGTTTCCACTGTGTAGCGTGATGATAATTAGTATCACGTTTCCAGTAGTAATATCATCTTACATTAAGTTATGTTTCATGGTAAATTTTGATCAGAAACATACCACTATAGATGCTTTAATATCACCTCTATGATACTTTCTCAGAAGATCTCCAAGTTCATACGTATTAGACTTGAAAAATATTTCCCAAACCGGTTCAACGATAACTCGATAAAAATCGATCGTTCAATCGGGGGGGGGGGGGGGGGGGGTGTCACAAGAGAGTGTTTTTTTCGAAGGTAGACTAACACCGGGGGGCGGGAGAGGGGGAGACGAGCACGCCGTAACCCTGAAGGCCG
>WSXT02229745.1:0-15623 GCA_011762715.2 Neuroterus valhalla | reverse complement strand
TGGAACTGTCAGAATGTCAAAACTCAAAATTTTTGTTCATTTTCAAAGTGCTGTAGTTCCTCCAATTTTCGTTCTATTACAAAGTGCCATAACTCCTTTTTCTAAAACTCTCTGTGGAGAAAAAAGAACTCAGATCAGAACTCTTTGAACTTTCAAATTTTCAAAACTCAAAATTTTTTGTTCATTTTCGAAGTGCTGTAGTTCTTCCGATTCTCATTCTATTGAAAAATGCCATAACCATTTTTTGTAGAACTCTCCTTTGAAAAACCAGAACTCTAATCAGAACTCTTGGAACTGTCAGAATGTCAAAACTCAAAATTTTTGTTCATTTTCAAAGTGCTGTAGTTCCTCCAATTTTCGTTCTATCAAAAAGTGCCATGACTCTTTTTTCTAAAACTCTCTGTGGAGACAAAAGAACTTAGATCAGAACTCTTTGAACTTTCACACTTTCAAAACTCAAAATTCTTTGTTCATTTTCAAATTGCGGTAGTTCTTCCAATTTTCATTCTACTAGAGAGTTGCTATGACTTTTTTGGTATAAATTTCTGTGGAGAAACCAGAACTACAAGCACAACTCTTGGAACTGTAAAAATTTGAAAACTCAAAATTTTTGTTCATTTTCGAAGTGCTGTAGTTACTCCAATTTTAATTCTATTGAAAAGTGCAAAACCATTTTTTGCGGGACTCTGTGTGGAGAAACCAGAGCTCTGATCAGAACTCTTGGAACTGTCAGAATGTCAAACTGAAAATCTTTGTTCATTTTTAAGGTGCTGTAGTTCTTCCAATTTTCATTCTATTGAAAATTGCCACAACCATTTTTTGTAGAATTCTCCTTGGAAAAATCAGAACTCTTATCAGAATTCTTTTAGCTTTCAGAATTTCAAAACTAAACATTTTTTGTTCATTTTCAAAGTGCTGCAGTTCTTCCAATTTTGATTCATTTGAAAATTGCCATGACCAATTTTTTTAGAACTCTCCTTGGAGAAAACCAGAACTCTTGCAACTGCCAAAAATTTTACTATTTGAAAATTCGCCAATATTTTGTTATTTGTAAGTGTTCTAACTTTGGGATTTTTCAGTTTTTTGAAATTCTGTTTTTTTAGAACTCCATAACTCTTGAAGAACTAAAAGATTAGGCAAAAAAGAAAAAAATTCTGAAAAGTGGGGGGGGGGGCTGGCTGTTTTTTTCATTAGTGCATTTTTCATGAAATTGGGCAGAGCTATTCCCGAAAACCATCAGGGCCTCTAGAACTATCCTTATTGTATCCAGAACTCTGATGAAAAGGATGAATTTTCCAAAAGTGTGGGGCCGGGGGGGGGGGCGTGAATTCCCCCTTCCTATTCTTCAAAAGTAGGTTTTCGACTTCCTAAAGGTCAGAACTATTGCTAAAACATACCAAGAACTCTGGAACTATTGGAGAGGTAATCAGAACTCTAAAATTTTTTTCGAGTTTTCAATAAAGGGGGTGCAACTTTACAGGGATCATGCAAGCGGCCACATGTGGCGACAAGAATGAACAACATTGAAGAAATTTGAGTAACGTGCATGCGCATCGCGCTTTCTTTATTTCTCACACCGAAGCGGTGTTTGCGAGCGGTGTTGGTGTTGTACGGACCGGTGTGCATCGTTGTATAAAATAACCTCTCACTGGACTGGTCATTCTTATGCTCTCTCCAACACCTTTACGGTGTTGCATGATAAAAGTCATACCAGGAATGTAACATCAGGCTCTTACAAATATACAACATTGGTGTGAAGTTGCATAAAAATTTTTTACAGTGTACTGCAGCCCTCCCTGCAAAAAAACCCTGGCTACGCCTCTGGCATATATTAGGAAAATGTGGAGTGGTGTTAAGTTTGGAAGGGATGGCATGATTATTACGCAAGGTAACTCAATAATTACCCAATCTATGCCAAGCATGATAGGTCTACAAAAAATAAGAATGCCAAAAATTAATTAAAGTTAATGAAAATTAATCTTAAGCAAACTCAAGTCCATATAAAGAGCATGGAAGAGTTTTAAACTTTCAGTACATTTCCTGAAAAGTTGAACTAAAGAGTGTGAAAAAGTTAAAAAGAGCCCCAAAGTTATTTTCGGAATCGCAGAATCCTTAAAAATCGATAACCTCCTTGTTTATTAGCTTATTGCTTATCTGCCGGCTTTATATTGTACTTGATTTTCGAATAAATTGCTACGAAATGGCAAGGCGCAGAGAAGCAAAGGCTGTTTTCGTAATATTCAATTCGCTCGCACATTTTGTGTACTTGACGATGGCATTCACGGCACGAAGACCTCCATCAAGAGGCGGGAATAATACAAATTGTTTCAACTGCATAAACTGTACAAATTGTGTAAACTGTAGGGATTGTGTAAATTGCCATGCTTGTACCAACGTCCAAGATTCCAAAAATTGCTTCAATTGTACAAATCTCCAAAATTGTGATGGTTGTAGAAACAGCACAAATTTAAGGAAATGTATAGTTTGTAATAATAGTACAAACTTGAGAAAATGTTCATATTGCAACGGTTGCGACAGTTGTGAATCTTGCTATTTCTGTGACAAATGTGAGAATTGTAAACATTGCTCAAAAATTGAAAACTGTGAAGGCGAACAGAATGTGCATGGTCATCGTACAGTCGTACAATTTTAGGTGTACCATGAAGTCCCATAATTTCGAATGCAAATGTTGAATGTTCTCTTCTTTAAATGCTAACGTTTGATTTTATAATTATAAAGATAGAATAATTTCAATATTCTATATGTTAGTTTGAATTACTGTCAATATTATTATATGAATTTTTATTTTATGATTTCATGGAGCTCTAAGCTACTAAATGTACTCTATAATTTACGACTCCTCATATATTCAACTTGGAATTCGACGAATTCGAATGGTACGTAAGATTTTGCTAATTAAGTTATCCTTGAAATAACAAGAAAGAGGTGTGCTTGATTTGAACAAATTTTTATCTACAATGTTATTATTATTCTCAAATTTTGTTTACTTTAGACTGACTTAGTTGAATTAAAGTAAAAAAATCTGATTTATGTATTTGTTAAACAAAATATTGTTTGGATCCTGGTAATTTTCTTCTTGATGATTTCAAATTAAATTTCTATACATTCGCTGTTGGTACAAAATTTTCAATTCGTAGGTTTTACAAATTTGATTTTTTTTATTCGTTTATAGAATTTCTTAGAGGAGTACATCAAATACTGGCTTTGGTCTCGTGAACTTCCTTTGAATGAATTTTTCGTAAATCTTTCTCCGAAACATAAAAAATCATCAAACTTCTTAGAGTAAGAAAATTATTTTTCCGCCTAAAATTTGGATTCTTCCCGAATTCAAAACCCTTATGTAATCGTATGGGACTTCTCTTCTAGAGAAAATTGTAACCTCCAACGATTCCCTCTTATATATTTTTTTGCCAGCCTTTTTCAAAATAAATGAAGATATCAATGAAATTAACATTTCTCCTAATTTCGAAATTGATTCTGATTTTAGGCTCAATAACATCCAAGCCACGATGAGGAAGATGCAAAACCCAAAATTTCTTGACTTTTTGAAGAACCATTCCTTATTAATTTTTATATTGTTATTATATACCATGAGATTCTATAATGTTACGTTTGGTGGTGGTGACTGATGGCATGTTTACTAGAAATACTGCTGGAAATATCGTAATAATTGTAGTACGCACGAAGCAAAATAAACAAATCGAAGTTTGATCTCCCAGGCGGATATTCTTCAGTTTTTTAAGATGTTGCAAAAATTAATACATAAAATAACATTTGAAGTCAGTGATTGCGATTTATACTATTGTAGAGAGGAGGTGTTCTCGTTTTTGGAATTTCTTAGATGTGTATGTTATTTCAAAATAAGAATAGAATATTTCAGGCTGTAATTTAGATAGTTATGGGTCTTATTTTAATAAATCTATTAATGTTATTCCCTTCATTATCTTTTGATTTCAATTGATAGACAGTTCCTCAAGTACGTCAAACCTTTTTGAGTCTGTGAACAAATATTTGAGAAAATACCTCTCTTCAAAAAGCACTAGACAATCTACTGATGCTTTATTGTATCTATACTCAATTTTAGTTAGGGTTAGTCTTTAATAAGTTATCTAATTATTACTAGGAAATAGAAATTATAAACTGGAGACTCTTTGGTAGGAAGTAGACAATCATACAACACTATTTGTGTGTTTGTATTATGAAATAAAGTTTTAGCACTTTACTAATGTAGTAGTAGAAGGAATCACAATTTCACTTCACTGAAGTCCTGGAATACTTGTTTATACACTCTCTCTTTTACGGACCTTAGAGTCACTACATAACAAATCTCCTTTGCGTTTACTGATCTCTCCTTTATGAAACCTCTAAAGAGTGCAAGACGGGAATCGAACCCGCAACTAGATGGAGTATGTCCAAAGCTCATGCCTCAGCCTCTTTGGTGATCCTTATTTTTTATCAAAAACACAGCAAAGTATGAAGAGGTCGAGACATCTTGAAGAGCGATTTACGAAGAAAAATATCCATTGTATGAAGGCACTAAGAACATCATACTTTCTAAAGAGCCTAGCAATAACCTCACAACATTTTTGGTGAAAAATGTTCACTTCTACACACCAACATGTGGCACGCATCTTTACCTCATATTTAAACTCAGAGATCCCCTATCCGCAGTGGCTGGTGTTATAACGAACTATAGACCTACCGAAGAAAAGCGACTTGTCCAACTCAAAGAACTATAGGCCGATAACTTGTGTGAGCACAGTGTATCAGATCTTTACATCAATCCAAAATGACAGGATTGTTCGTTGTCATTGGACATGTTTGAAGTGAGATTCATGACCAACGAGGATCAAAAAGCGGTGCAGCAGGCTATCGGAAAAGCCTGCAGATCAACAGGAGTATGTGCAAAGACGCTGCAAAAACATGCAGAGTCTATCGATGGCCTGGGTTCATTACCAGAAATCTTTTGATTCATTTTCCCATGTACTGATTATCCATCTGTTGAAAAGCTTAAAGGTTCATTCACATATAGTAGGATGCATACAGCCATGTAATGCCCCTTTGAAAGACCAGGTTTATTATTACTTCTGGAAAACATTGTGTGACAAACAGAAGCGTCACTTTCCAGAGAGGTGTGTTCTCGAGTGAAGCCATGAGCCCTCTCCTCTTCTGCATCACTCTATCGCCATTAACTCTTGCACTTCGCGAATCTCATGGGTAAGTCTGTGGCGGAACTAATATTCCTGAGCATAAGGTTACTCATTTATTTTATATGGATGATGTGAACATTTATGCTTCTGGAAAAAATATCTCGAAGATACTCTACACCGAAATCAGTATGGACTTTCCATTGGATAAATGTGCCAAGATTAATCTAAAACGTGGACAATTAGCAGGTATAGATAAGGACCCTAAGCTTGTGGACGGCAGTGCCATCAGACACTCCAGCGCTGGAAAGAGCTACAAATACCTAGGCGTGCCAGGAAGCCGCAATAAGCATACAACCTCAGTAAAGGAAGTTCTCCAAAGCAGTTGCAGACACCTGTTCCAACGGATTTGGTCGTACAACCTGTCATCGCTGAACGAGATATCTGCGGCTAACATGCTTGCCGTCCCAGTTCTACTCTATCCGTTTGGGGTGGTTTTATGGACGAAGAACGAGCTTAGGGCCCTTGATATCACTACGCGCAAGATCATGCATGTGATTTCAGTTCATTGCGCGCTCATGCATCGCACGCCGCAAAGGCAGACGCGATCTTCTCAATCTTCAATGCCGATACAACTAAATTGTTCTTAGTAGTGCCTATATCATCGCGAACAGTAGAGATCCTTGACTGGAAAGGGTCCGGAATCCCAAAATGAGTGGGGGAGGAGCGTTCCTTTACAAAGCCGCGGTGCAGGCAGCTGGCGCCCTCTGCCTAAACATCAAAATCAGAAGTAAGGACAGTGCATTACTCCATCAAGATACCTCACTTCTCAAAGCACAGGTGAAGAAAGCGGAGGCCAGAAGTTTCCTCAAACAACATGAAGACAAGGTGATGCACAGAAACGTTTACAAAATTGTGAAAGAATCCTTGTCACATGAGTCAACGTTTGCTTTCACCAAATCATCTAGACTCAATCCAAGAACAGAGAATTTTGTTTTTGCGTGTCAGGACAGAGTAATTTCCACCATTACAAACCGTCGAAGCATATGTCGTCAAGAGGTTTCGAGCGATAGGTGCAGGACGTGTCCTCAACTCCCTGAGCACCTGTGTCATATACTATCGAATTATCCTATTCACTCAGAAACGACGTATCTGTTCATACACAATGCTGTCTTAAGGCCAGGTTCGTCCAAACAATTTTCGAAAAATCGAAAAAAAATTTTCCCCATAAGTTGCTAGAAAATACTCTCAGAAATTATATAAAATTAGTCCCAAAAGTATGCGTGACCGAGAAGTAGGTAGAGATGAGAGAGGACGGTGCGCGTCCCAGCGGTGAATTCGGCTGCTCGAGCACCCATAAAAAATAAAAAATTTGGCAAGCGTGCCGTAATTATTCCAAAAATTTTCCCGAAAATACGTCAGAGTTTGATGCTTGGTTTACTGAGCATTGTGGAGCAGAAAATTGTACAAGGGATCATGATGGCAGTGCCGGTCTTATAGAAGTTGAAGGAGGCTTTTTCTCCAAACCACATTTTTTCAACTGAGTGTCACTCCTACATACAAAATTATTGCACTTATTATCATAAATAAAACGGCATTTCACTCTTCAGATGTCTCACTATGATCGGAACTACCACCGAAAATATTCATTGTTATTAAAAAAAGTTATAAACAATCAAAAATGCCAAAAAAAGGGTCGAAAATTTAAAAGTCCGCCATTTTGTTTATTTTTCGGTGGAAATGTTTCATTGTAATTCCGAGCAGAGACAATTCGATACAAAATATGAAGTTGTTTTGCTTTTTGCTCTCAGATGATTCGTTTCCAAGAAATGATGACACTCGCCAACAAATCAGACGAGTTTGAGCAATTGTTTCCGGAGCCGCCACAATAGAAAACAAAATTTCAAAAAAATGTTTTTAAGTAGCTTATTATATGTACTTTCATTTGTTAAAAAGTGAATTTCCAAATATTGTTTTAACAATAAATGGAATTTTTTTAAACTCGTTTTTTGGAGGAACCTGGCCTTAAGAGTACTTTGCCATCATCTATGTCGCTCTTATGGCGTTGACCGCGACCCTCCCCTGCTGAACGATTCGAAGGGAAATAGTCTCTTGTTGAGAAAGAGGAGTGCCAAATCTAATGGAACTACGATTTCTCGACATCAGCTCTTATCCATTTCACAAGACCCGACATCGTGCTCCTTGACAAATGTGACCGCACTGTGTTCGTGATCGAATTCTCGGCCTCGACCGAATATAACATCAAAGGCAAGGAAATCAAGAAAAAGGAGAGGTGCAAAGATTTCAGAGAACATCTGCAGCGGTATCATCAAGGATATTCGGTTAAGATAATTATTCTCGTCATGGGTGCACTTGGAGGTGCGACACCTTCACTGTTTAGTAAGCTCAAAGCCTTTGTGCCAGAAATATGCCGTGGCACTTGCTGGATGAATGCAAGGAGCAGTCATACTTAGGTCACTCTGAGTCCCTGAGACACAAGAAGGTTTCACTTTCCCTTCATTGTGAATTTGTCGTGCATATTGTTACTCATCCCTCGGTCATAAGGCGTGGCCATAGGTGTATTTTACTGCGTTTCAACTCGGAGCTTGTGCCATTTTCCTGAATGACAGTTGTTTCCAAGAGGAACCTGCGGTGGTTGTTCAATCAATGTTTCATTTATATCATCATCGAATTATGTGTTCTTCATTCAGTTGGGTTTCTTTGCAATCCAACCGGTGAGACTATGACAAAGCCACCGTACGCTTCCTCAGGTTGCGGAAGATGGTCCCTGTGCCGAAGGTTTCTGCTTCACGGTTACGGAAGACAATGAGCAGTTGCGGAAATTGTCCAGAAGTGGTCCCGAAAAGATAATCTTCAAGCCAAGGCGTAAACCACAGCGCTGAAAGCTGAATGGCATCAAGGTGAGGTGTACTTTACGGTGGCGCTAGAGTCTAGGATACCGGGTAATATCTTAGACGCTAGAGTATGCAGCCTAACCCTCTACATGTGGGGCTGTGCGTGGGTTGGCACATTTCATATTCAAAGTTAAGGTCGCTACAATTAGGAAAAAACAGTAAACTTGAGACGTATGTAAACGATAAACATTTTTTTGTTTATACTTTCTACTCCAATATTCAGAATCTTAACTTTTTTCTTGAGCTCTCTGTGCGAAAGCTTTGGTTTGGTGCATTAATTTTAAACTGATTATTTCCCTTCGACCCCTAATTCATAACGATATATGAACCCTTGTTTAGACTCCCGATAGTCGTCCGGATTTATAAGGGATAATGGATATCTATTTTCTGCTACGGATGCCGAGATTTCGTAAAAAATTCCACATCGCACAGACGTGGCGTATCAGTAGTTGCATAAATGCGTGATTGAGACAAAAAAATTACGGCTTATTACAAAAAACAATCGACTACAGTATGAGAATCGCTCATCTGATAAAAGTTATAATTGCCTTGCCTTATGTCCTAATTAGAAACATTTCATCACGAAGAAACGTTAAAAACAAATATTGAATATTCTCGAGCGGAATTCTTTTCTCTAAATATCAGCACCAAGCGAACGAAATGTGTTTTTTTTAATCTGGTAAAGGCCAAAGCATGAAAAATAATACTAGCCCATAACTACGATCAGTGAATACAAAATGAGTCAGATTTTCGAAATTCGTTACTATTTTTATCATTCATCAATAATCTGTTCTTTAGAATTTTTGCATGTGAACTATCTATCTTCTGCTCCGACATTGCTTTGTTAGAATTGCATAATTGATCAAAAACAGATTATCCGTAAGAAATACGAAAACAGAGGGGCCAGATAGCGGTCGGCTTATATATTTAATCTCCCGAAGTTTCAACACAAAATATGATTTCCTTCGGAAATGAGCACAATAAATTTCTGCTATGTGTATCCTACATTTCATGACATCACTCCAACGGGAGCCTTGAAAATCATCAGAGGTTACAACACCGAGTAAAGATTGCATAGGAGACGTAGTAGAAACATATACTATCGTTATTGTTTTGATCTTTCAAGTTTCTTTATCGTGCATCAAAATGAGGACAAGTCTAAAGAATATGTAATTAGGGACGGAAAAGCCCCAGATTCACGCCGATTTTTCGAAATCTCCGAAATCCAGTACAATTTTTGAAAACAAATTAATATATGAAACGCGTTGTAGAAAATTTTTGTAAACATGCTTCAAGCCTTATCGTGAGAGGAAAATTCTGTCAACGCTATACTTGAGCAAGACATAAATTTCAGAAAGCGCTGCCCTTACGAAAATTTGTTATTGTCTTGTAAATAACTTCAATAACGTATTGAGCAAGAAGACTATGAACTTATATTAGGTGTACTTGCACCAGATACAGATCGGCAGGAGACTGTTAGAAATTCAGTTAATAAATTACACTCCTTCATGAGATTTCTCCTTGAAAGTCTATCAACATTAAGATGCCTGTAACCAGAACTCGTTCTATTATTTTGATCTTCCTTTGCTTCTTTATTCACATCAATGCCTGGCTGAGTAAAATAGACGCAATGTGTAAGTTTAACAACATATATTTCAGTTTATCACATCTTTTTTTTCTTCGAATCAACTTATGCGGAATTCACAGCGATAAAACCTACTTTTTACGATGAAAAATTGACAACCCATCCTCGTGAATTTCTCCAAGCGCTAAATATTGTCCGATGGTTGCTATTGTAGATTATTAACTTGATTTTTAGGGGATTGCATTAACGAAATAAAGCCAGACAGCTCGCACAAAATTAAAACATTTGAATGCATGTTTAGGTGTTTAGGAAAGGAAA
This sequence comes from Neuroterus valhalla, assembly GCA_011762715.2. Taxonomy (NCBI): domain Eukaryota; kingdom Metazoa; phylum Arthropoda; class Insecta; order Hymenoptera; family Cynipidae; genus Neuroterus; species Neuroterus valhalla. The sequence goes on along the minus strand of WSXT02229745.1, from coordinate 5,637 downwards.
GGGACAATCTGGTTTTCCTACAAGATTGAAAGCTATCGATTCTGGTGAATATGTGATTTTTTTTTAATTACTTTGAGAAGAGAAAGTATTCCCCCAGAATACCTTGGACTCGAAATTTCCTCCTGGCTCTTTGTGCTCCTATATTGAAGAAATATTTTCGTTACACAGGTGACTGCAGCGTGCAAAAGCCAGGGAGGCCTGACTTATTCAAATGTAAATAAAAGGAATGTATCTCAGAAATGATAGAGGTCGAATAACAAGATGTACGTCTACAGGAGACGGAATATAAATTTGATTTCTTGATCAAAATATATTCCCAAAAGTTCCTTCACGATTTCATTATTTCCTGATTTCATGTTGCTCTTGTCCCTCACGAGAACAGGAAGCGATCGGGAACAAAATGCAAGATCAAAGACTCTTAATGTAGGTAAAATTCCGAAACAGCAAAATGGCATGATTTTTTAAGAACCTACGACGCACAGAATATCAATAATAACATTTTTTCCTGATGAAAGGAATATAATGTTCGTCTTATTTGAAAAAGATCTGGTCGAATGTCAACTAGCTTGCTCTTTACGGACTCAAGAAATAAAATGTTCTCGATTCTAAGTTGATCTTTTCACGAGGAAAATTCATGATTTCTTGCCAATTTGTTACTGCTAGGAAGGAGAATGTCTGTCTGATTTGGAAATAATGTGTTCAAAAGAAAACTCAACTGTTCTTCTGCTAGCTTGGGGATTAAGATACATGTTTGATCTAAAATGAATCCAGGCAAATGAAAGCCACCTTTTTCCTCTGAAAATAAGGAATTGACACCATGCGAATGAGGTTGGTCAAAGGTAAAGGTCATTGCTTCGTGACAAATTGAGAAATCAGGTACAGATCTGATTTGAAGCTAGTACTGACTAAAGAAGAATCTATTGTTTCTTGCCATTTCCATTTTTACTAACTTGGAAAAGACGATGTTTCTCTGATTCCAAATGGATTGAGACAAAGAAAACCTTATTTTTTCCTGATATCTCAGAGAATCAAATGCCTGATTGGTTGTGAATCTGACTGTTTGGAGAAAAACTGGAATGTTCTTCGCCATTTTCTCTCCCTTTCTACTTAAAAACAAATCTGCACGCTGCGCGGACACATTCTCATGGAGCGCTTTGCTCGAAATTTTGAGCGCGCCTAGGGCGCGCGTCATTCGAATCTCGCACTTCGCGCTCGGCTTCATGCTTGCTTGATTCAGTTTACAGTGCATGTAATGCATACACAGAGTTGCAAATATTCCAAAACTGCTGAAAACCTCTACTTCTATGAAGATTATTGAATTTTTCTTTTATTTTTGATGGAATTTTTTTATATTTAGTTTACTAAAGGCTCTACTGGCCTTCAGGAACACATTCTCATTACAACACTCGCCATTGATATTTACATCTCGCATGGTTTGACTAGAAAATTGAATTTTCCATTGTTTAGAAAGCGTTATCACGATTAAAATAGAAAATATACACCTTATTGAAAAAAATTTCATGTAAAACTTGTAGAACTTTTCAAAATGAACAATTTTTCTATTGATTTTGTCTTCCCGTCTCTTTTTTTTTGGCTTGAAGATGAAATTTTTTAATTTTTGAGTGCGTTCTCGCGATTAAAACAAAAACTTTTCGCCTCATCGGAAAATAGTCAACAGTAAATTTGCAGGTTTTTAAAGGTGAACAATTTGTGTAATTTTCATTTTATTTAGAACTTGCATAGTTTTGTTAAAAAATGGAATTTTTCAATTTTGGTAACATTTTTCACGATATTAACCAAAACTATAAATCTTATGAAAAAATGGTATGTATAAAATTTATAGGCCTTTCTAAAATGAATAATTTTTTTTCTTAACATTTTTTCGAAGCTTGCATAGTTTGACCAAAAAATGAATCTTTCTATTTTTCAGGCACTTCTTACCTTAATAAGAAACCATTCTTATAATTTCTGAATCTTGGAAGAAAAATGCAAAAAATTTTCCAAAATGCTCCTTCTCTTCTATTTTTGATCCAAAATAAGTGGATAACAAACTCGACTTGCATTTTTGGTCCCTCAAAAAGGGGGCCAAAGCAGGATCGAATATGATAGTTCCTTCGATAGTTATCAAGTTTACAGATTATTTTTCATTATTTTTTGTATGATCAAAATTAGAATTTTCGATTTATTGAGAAAAGTCAAACAGTTGTATTCACGATCTTGTAGGGCTCCCAAGAAGAAACATTGGTCCTCTTTGACTTTCTTTTCAATCTTGCGTTATTTGACTGAAAATGCTTATTTTCGTTTATATTTCTGAATTTTGAAAATGCCGCAACTCCGAAAATTTTGCTTTTATCAGAAAAAAATCATAAGAAAGAATAGTTTTACTTTTTATCTACTATAAGAAACCCTGATTACGATTTTCGAATCTTGGGAAAAGAACCCAAAAAAATTTTCAAAATGCTTCCCCTTTTTTACTTTTGAACCAAAATAGCTGGTTAACAAACTCGACTTGTGTTTTGGGTCCTTCAAAATAGGCGACAAAGCACGTTCAAATATGATCATTCTTTCGATAGTTATTAAATTCACAGATTATTTTTAATTATTTTATGTGCAATCGAAATTGGAATTTTTGATTTTTTTATAAAATTCAAGAAGTTGTATTTATGTTTTTATAGGACTCCCAAAAAGAAACATTTTTTCTCTTTGACTTGGTTTTCAATCTTGCGTTATTTGGCTTAAAATTCTCATTTTCTTTTATATTTTTGAATTTGGAAAATACCATAACTCTGAAAATTTTGTTTTCATCGAAAAAAATGATGAGGATAAATTGTTCCACTTTATAAGTTCTACAAGATATCCGCGAATGTCCATTTTCGCATAAAACCAATACCTTCTCCTTCAGAATGAGAATGTAATAGGATTTTTTTTCTGATTCAGAATAGATCTGGTCAAGAGAAAACATACTTGTTTGTTTCTTTTCGAGACAAACGATGATTGTCGCATGGAAAGTTGATCTGGTTGAATGGAATGCCATTGATTTTGCCTCATTCGCACCATGTTACTCCTTCCGAATATGAAATCTACCTATAATCAAAGGAAAATGAATTAGTTTTTGTCAACTTGGTTTTTGATAACTGTGAGGGAAGGATGTCTGACTGATTTGAGATGGATCTGTTCACGAGGGAACGTGATTGTTTTCTGCAACAACAGAGAATATAATCAGGGGCGGATTAACGTAGGGGCTAGCCGGGGCTATAGCCCCGGGCCCCAACATTGGAAGGGCCCCGCGAATCCTTCGAATCAAAAAATATATCATTGCGTATTTGTGTACACATAATCTAATTTTGCACATGCATGGTGCATTAATGAACATTTTGCTGCCCTTGAGTGGACCCCATATTCATTTTAGTCCCGGGCCCAGTAAAGCTTTAATCCGGCCCTGAATATAATACTTGCCTGATCTGAAATTGATCGGATCAAGAGGTGACGAAAATGTTTTTTTATACTCTAGGACATGAAATTTCTATCTGATTTTAGATGGAACTGGTCATAACAAAACTGGAGTGTTTCATGCTTCCTTTGCGAATGGAATTTCTCCTCAGCTTGGAATAGTCACGTTCAAAGAGCAACTTTATTGCATTCGAATAAGTTAGGAAATGCAGTGGACGCTTCTCTCAGTTTCTTATATCTTGAGAAATAGAATAACTAATATTGCTCGGACTCCCGGTTCCTTGCTGAAAGTGGAAAGTGTTAGTAATTATGTGGTATGGATTTTAGTGTGACTGTGGTTGAATTAGAGTATATTTGAGGGTAAGAGGGAGTAAAGGAGATTTGTTTGTTAGAGGATTGTGGGTTAAAGGTAGAAGAATTCGAAAGGTGAGTGACCATTTCTGAGTTTGAGGTGAATTAAGTTTGTTTGTGAGGTTGGTTTGCACTTTGGTTCCTGTCAGTTGGCGTGGGCTCAGGGTGAGGAGATCGGTCTTCAGGGCACGGTAGAGTTTGGGTTACAGTCAGGATTGGGTAGACAGTAGCAGGGTGAGGTACCACAAGAAGTGGCCCTCTGTCAGTATAGTAGCAAGAAAAGACGGTAAGAGGTTTGGGCTCCAGAGATAGTGCGGTTGAAGGTGAAGAGAGTTGGGTGCTACAGTGGATAATCAAAAATGTTCAGGTCACAGAAGGAAAGAGGAAGAGGGTTTATAAGGAACGGGAGATGAAATATAGCAGGAAATTATACGAGAAATGGCTGAACTGGGGACAGAGATGGAGAAATGGGAGAAATTTAAAGAAAATTTACAAAAAAGGATTCTTGACCTAGGGCAGAAACTAGAGAAGCAGGGGGAGCCTAATGAAAAAATAGAGGAGTTTGAAAGTAGGTTGGAAGTTACGCAAGGCGCAATCCGAAAGTTTGAAGGGAAGGAAGTAGGTATTGAAGATGTAAATAGGGAAAGGTCGGGAAAAAATTGAAGAACTGATGGAAGGAAACGAAGAGGGGATGAAGCTTGTAATAGGAGCAGATTTTAATCCGAGAACAGAAGATAGAGGAGGAAGGGAATGGGGAGAAGAGCGAAGCATAAAATCCAAAGACAAGATACTTAATGGGGAAGGGAAGACATATCTGAAATGGTTAGAGGAAATGGTATGGATTATCTTGAACAAAAATACAGAGGGGGGTAGGAAAGGAGAACATTCACGTTTGGGAAGTGCAATGGGAACGGTCATTGACTATGTGATGATGTATGACGAGGTAACAGAGAAGATCGATGAACTAGAAGTAGGAGAATATATAAATTCTGATCACTTTCCATTAATAGGTTCATTTTCCATAAGATAAAATAAGCTGCATCCTTATTATAGAAAAGGAACTTAAAAGCGCATTAAAAAAGATCCAATAACTTCATCATTTTTCTAACTGGATTTAATGTAAGTTGGTTGAATAGCTCAGCTGCAGAGATAAGCCTATGTAGAGAATCAGTTGAGTTCATGGTTTTATCTGTTTCATTCTTTCAAGGCGTTAACACAAAACATGCTTACTTTCATTTTTCATTTCTGTTTAGTTTACTGCAGAGCTTAATCAGAGTCCATTCAGAATTGCACTAATAGTCCGCAAAAGGTCCAAAATACATAATAATATCAGATGAGGATTCTTGGTAGCTTTTTTTAATACCCGAAAAATATTCGGTACGTTGAATCTTGATAATAAATGATATATGAATGGTATTCAACATATTGATTGTTTCCTTACGAATAAGAATATCTTTTTATCTCATTTTTGCTCAACGCAGGTACGAATTCCAATCCTCGTAAAGACAATGCAAATAAAACTTGCGTTCATTTAAGTTCTCATGCAACATGGAAATTGTACGCTTTATGTGACTCTTTCTGAATACATAAAAATAGTGTTCTTAAGTTCTAAAAATTAATTTTCAGACAAGTAATGGAGAAGTTTCGGGAACAAATATTCTCTTATTTTTAACCAACATAATAAATGTTTAGGAAAGTAGTTTTACTGTTAACCGTTTGACTCTATTTCCTGTGATAAATTCAGAGCTTATTACATTCTCATCAGAGAAGGTGTTAGATTTGTGTAAAATTTGACCCCCCCCCCCCCCCCGTTTTTTTTAATTTTCTACTTTGGAC
>WSXT02229734.1:0-16336 GCA_011762715.2 Neuroterus valhalla | reverse complement strand
ATCGTCAGACATTGAACCCTTCAACTCGAATCCCTTCCCGAAATCCCCAATAACCCCAACTCTCATAATAAGCCTCCCAGCAATGCCTGACGTACTCGATCCTGTGGGATTTTTATCTCTGAAACCCCTACCGTTTGCAGCAGGATTTCCTTTTTAAAACGCTCGCATTCGCCTGAACATTTGGTCAGAGTCGAACATTTACCCAAGTCGGAAATTACCACGCAGCTACTGCCGTCGGTTATTCGTGGCTTTGTATTACCCATCTTTGTAAAAAACTATGGGAAAAGTTCGAAAACAATCATGTATACTTTTCAAAGCCTCCTTTATTTATAGAAATAAAGACAATTCTAAGATATTAATACTTGTAACGTACAGAGTGATTCAGGTAGTAACAGGCTATTTCAGCTCCTAATAAAGATAGAACAATGTATTAAAGATTAAAATGTTTCGAAAAATTCTACGAATTCAATTGTTTATAAACAATGGTTGTAAAATAATAAGTAAAGCATTATTCATGATTTCTTTTTCTGGCACTGGAAGACACACTGGAGGCCGCTATTGACTTTCCACCAGATACTTGGTAGCCCAGAAAAATGTAAAAAAACGACAAAGGCATAAAATATGGGCTTCGTCTTATTTTCGAAATTCCAGTAATATAATTTTGAGTACACGTATTGCCTTATTCGTGTTTATGTCGAGTCACATGTGGCAATTCTCTTTTTCGCATACCTCTCTTGCGGAAAGTCTCTCCCGCGCCATCTCTCCTGAGAAGATAGGTAATTTTGTGGCAAATCTCCCTAACCGAATCGTCTCCCTACGGCATCTCTCACCCTCGGAAGTGTCAAGAGTGCGGCATCTCTCCCCAACAGAAAATTCGAAGTCTTCTTTCAAAGAAAATGGGCAAAAGATTGGTCATGAAAATAATTCATTTCACAAACTCAAAATAGTGAATCGGGTAATAGAAATAATGTAGGTCACATACCTTCCTCTTTTCTTAAGTATCGTGGAGGCGGAAAGGTACTCCTGTGACGGGTAATGGGAATAATGTACGACACATAACGTTAAAATGGTGAACCGGATCATGGAAATAATGTAAGTCACATACTTTCCTCTTTTCCCAAGTCTCGTGAAGGCGGAAATGCACTCCGGTGACTGGGATTAGAAGTAATGTAGGTCACATAACCTAAAAATGGTTGATCGTGTTATGCTGGAGACCTGCCGCACTCCTGCCACTTTCGAAGGTGAGAGATGCCGCAGAGAGACGAGTGGATTCGGGAGACTTGCCACGAAATCGCCAATCTTTTCGGGAGAGATGGCTTGGGAGAGACTCGCCACATACTTATTTTCTCTTTATCTTGATTCGTTTTGTTAACTCAACAATTTGAAGAGCTGAAAATGTATCTATTTTAAAAAAATTGCTTCTTAACATTGCATGTTGAAATCTCATGGCTTTTTGAGATTCAAAATGGCCCCACGGTGTTGCAATTTTGAAAATTTCAGTTTTAAGAATTAATGAAAATTTCTCTATGGTACAAATATGGTTGTAACTTGACTAAAATTGAAGTAATATAACTTGTTTGAATTACCATTTTTTCGGATAATCGGAAATGACTCTTCAAGGATTGAGTTAACTCTTATCAGCTTAAGAACAAATATTAGCATTTAGTACGTATGGCATGCCTTTAGTTTGTACTGGAGAAGCAATCTATAATATAGCATTAGACCTCGGAAACTTTGTCGTCTTAGACTTCATGGCTGTTGAAAAGAATTGAAAACAACTAATTGTAAAAATTTCTTACTTTTGAAAAGTTATTTCATTATTAAATACCAAATTCCAAAATTTGCACGTGAAGAAAAAATTATCATATTTTCCGTAACCATAGGGAGATTATGAACTTCCGAAGAGCGCTAACACCGATTGATTCGAAACTTTCATTCAGAGCTTTTGTGAATTTTCGATTATCAACTGAAATAAGCAAAAAAAAACATAAAATTTGTAGACCTCATTACCGCACCGTAGGATCATTTTTGAATTTAAAAAGTCATGAGAGTTTTTCTCGTGATAAGACGTGGCAACTTTTGAGCACTTGAAGCTTTAAATTAATTTTTTGTTTGAACTGATTTCTTCTTTATTTGTTTATGATACATCCCTTTTATAGGGCTTAGAGTGTTTACATAACCATTACATATTTTCCTTATCTACAATCCTTCTGTACTACCTTACCAAATATTTGTTACAAATCTTCGTATATACTATCCTTAATCCTAGGCGCTTGCTTCCTCGACAGCTGTAACGAAGCAATGTATTGACATGTGAATGGGATCTTGGTGTACTTCGCTTTTTTAAGGGGGGGGTTAGGGCATAAAGAGATTTTTTTTTGTAAATATTACAAAAGTAAATTTATTCTAGTATTAGGCATATTATAAAGTATCATTTCAAGAACATTTCGTTAAATTCTGGCACAAAAATATGAAGGAATGAGCCGGTGGTTGCAGATTTACGATGACGTCTCTTATTTGCGGTGTTCATCATATCTCAACGTAGGGTTATCTGAGAAAAAATGAGTAAAGATTTCTCATCAAAATATATGTTTTTCTTGGGTCCAACTTCGTCCAATTGAGAATTTTTTTATTTTTCCTGGTCGTTTAATACCAAAATTGTGATTTTTGACGAGAAATTTCGCCATTCCGCAAGTGGAAAACACCCTCAATGTCGTAAAAATTATAAAAAAATGACCGTTGGACCCTGGCAATTTGTATGTAGAAAGTGTGTACAAAATTTGAAAATGATTGGTCGAGTAGTTTTTTTCAGGAAAGTGAACACCGGCTTTGAAACCCTGATTTTTAGAAAAATGCGTTTGAAGTTCTGAACTGTAAAAATGCGAAAAAAATTGATTTCTTTAAATTATACTGAATCATCGATTCCAGCTTCATTACAGGACATCTCCCGTAGCAATTTTGTTGTCTTCAGCTTCTTTTCTTTCAAGTCTACGTTGAATCCTGGCTTGTTGGCTTTCTTGTTTTGCTTCTTTATCAGCCCTGGTGATACGAACGCTGTCCTCGTATTTTCAAACGGTGTATAACTTTGGGAGGTTTGCTCCGATTAACTTGAAATTTTAACACAATATTCTTGAAATGTTTTACTATAAGAAAATGCAACTAGAAAAATATTGCTTTTTTGATCCAGGTCCCCTCTTAACAACAGGTTTGAGTGGAGTACACATTTCAGGGATCGAAATTTCATTGAACGTAGTATCTACATAGAATTGTAATTCCGAACTGATCTCATATGATGGCACGTCCTTGAAATAATAAGTAGAGGCAATCCATGTAGCCTTTGACGATTTTAAGAAGTAACATGATGTAATTGGAGCTCGATGGCAAAAACTCTCCGAGAGTTTTCCAGGGTAGCAATTCCAAGAATTTCTTATGACATTTGTCTATTGCATCTGAGATATACTTTTTTTGTGTTATAAATTACAGAGCCATATTCTTGTTTGGGAAAATGAAGGGCTAGGGTCGAGCTCGTCAATTTGTTTTTTTTTTTAGGTTAGTCGTGGCAGTCAACGACTAACTTCTGGTGAGCCCTGCTCTACACAGATTCTTCTTCATAATATGCATTTAATAACTGCGTGTTTTCCTCCCCCTCTTTCTTCTCTCTGCTTTGCCGTTATCTCTTCCATTATTCCTTCCCATTCTCTACCCTTTTTTTTCTCTCATATTTAAATCTTCTCTCTTACCTCTCTCTCTTTCTTCCAATGCGTATGTCCCACGTTATCCCTTCTCTCTTTGTCTCTCCTGGACACACGTTTGTGCGATCTTAATACTGACCACACCAGCTTCAAACCAAAAAACTAGGTAGCAGAACTCCTCCACTAACTCTACCATGTTGCTATTTATTTTATATTCACAATCCTTTCGTCTCGCATATTCTTCGAACGCTCTCATCATCAGATTCATTATTCTTTCATCATCCGATACTAGAACTACATAGTCTGCGTATGCTAGCGAATACAGTTTGCCTGTTCCTAGGATCGTCCTCTCCAGAATTCCTTCCCTTCCATCTCACCTAACTCTACCCTTATCTTTGTCTCCACAAATATCACTTTTATCTTTCCATCATCATCAGACCATTACCAATGTAGAACCTCTCACACTTATTATTATTTTGGAAATGCTTTTTATTCAGTTCATAAAAAAATGAACTTTTATAGTGGCAGAGAAATTATTATTCAAAAAAAATTTCGAAAATAAAAATATGATATTTAAGATTTTCTTGAGCCAAAATTGAAGAAATAATCTTTTAACCAAAAAGAAATATTTGTGGATTAAATTCGTAATACTTTAGCAGCATGTCATTCATTTTTCCTAATTTCTGAACAGTTGGCGACAAACCTGTATTCCAGTGTGAACTTTGCCCGACAACGTGTGGTAGAAAAACTGATCTCAGAATTCATGTGCAGAAACTACACACTTCGGATAAACCGCTGAAGTGTAAGCGCTGCGGAAAAACATTCCCTGACAGGTTCGTCTTCTTTTGATTGACTTATCGTTTCGGCTTTATTTATATAATCTAGTCTAAAATTTCTCATTATTGTTTGTGTCTTTAGGTACAGTTACAAACTTCACAGTAAAACGCACGAGGGTGAAAAGTGTTATAAATGCGACCTCTGCCCTTACGCTTCAATATCTGCGCGTCATCTAGAAAGTCATATGCTCATCCATACGGATCAAAAGCCATATCAGTGCGACAGTTGTTATCAGTCGTTTCGGCAAAAGCAACTCTTGAAGCGTCACTGCAATCTCTACCACAATCCTTCTTATGTTCCCCCACCACCTCAGGAGAAAACGCATCAGTGTCCAGAATGCGAAAGACCATTCAGGTAATCTTAAGTTAAAGCCTTGTGTTGAAAGATATAAGAATCAGGATTCTTTATAGAGTTCAAGTGTGAAACTACTTCCAATTCAGAAAGATTATGTTAATCGAAATTGTTTATTTGAACTGAAATTACAGGCATAAAGGTAATCTTATTCGTCACATGGCTGTGCACGATCCAGAATCGTCCTTGCAAGAAAAGCAGCAAGCCTTGAAAATGGGCAGGCAAAAGAAAATCCAAATCATCGATGGTCAAAGAGTGGAAGTTATGACGGGTTAGCCTTTTTACTCAAAAAATGTTTATAACCCTTGTGAAAAGTATGTTCGATTGTACAAGATTTTCGTACATAATTCGATTATTTCTTTTAGGGTTATTACTAATATATTGATGAACACTATAATAAGATTGCATGGCTTTTCTGCCATTACATTTATCACTCAAGGTACACAAATCTCATGTAAATCGAACAGGACTTATACTTTCATTTACAGAAACGCTTACGAAATGATCAGTCCTGGCTGATTCATTGACTAATGTGCTTTTGGTAATGTGGAAACAGGTGATATAGCTTCTAAACTTAAAGGTTACGATGAGGACGAAGATGAAGAGGAAGCAGAAGAAGAAGAGGAGGAAGATGACGATATGATGGCTGTCGAAGGAAGTGATGGCCAGCAGTACGTTGTGTTGGAAGTCATCCAACTCGCTGACAATCAGGGATCAGATCAGGTGAAGAGTCATTTTCAAGATGCATTCATGTAAATTATGTACCTAAAGATGGTATCAGCAGATTCTGGAATCATTGTAACTTTAAAATTATTCAAATTCAAAAGTTATTTTCATTATGAAGATTCTTAAATACGATCCTTGTTTAGCAGATGGCCGTGGTCGCTAATGAGGATGGAGACATAGTGATGCAAGATCCTCTGGGTCAAGAAAGCAGCATGGTCTCAGAAGTTGGAGAGGAGTTGGAAGAAGAAGAGGAAGAAGAAGAGGAGGAGGAGGATGAGACTTCTATGGAAGAATTGAAGCTGCAACGCTCAGTTACCAAAAACAAATCTGGCTCGCAGACGTCGCAACGTGATCCAAAACTGCGGAAGGATATGGAAACCTGCTTTGGCTTTGACGAGGTGAGCCTGCAGTTTTCTGTTTTAGATTCATATTTATTAACTTTCAGATATATTTATTCCTTGAGAGACGAGTCTCAAAATGGTCAAATATACAGAATGCGCATTTGCTATTGGTTATGGCCATGAATTTGATATTTACCGGATAAGGCAGGCATCACCCGCAGCGGCAATCTTCTAAACTTCCCGACGGAAAAGACCGGGCATTGACTGGGAATTTGATTAAAAACCAGAAATTTTCTCGATCTAACCTAGACAATCAAAAATTTTACCGTAAGAATACGAGAAACGACCGCTTTCTTTCTATGAATTGAAAAGATATCTCATCATTTGATTTGAAGAATCAAGTTCCTCTAGTCTTATTCTGAAATTTGTTTTAATAGATCTATATACTTCACGAGAGAGGATTATTATTTTTTTTCATTATAAGAAGAACCTTTTGCAAATTTATTGCCTATTGAGATTTATTAAGCTGCATGAAGTTTGGTAATCGAATTGATGATGGCCCAAACATAGAGTAAGAATTATTTTCTCAATTTTTTCGAAAAAATGAATTTATCACGTTTTAATTACTTCCTCTTCATTCATTTCACCTAAGGCAGGAAGTTTCAGAAAATAATTAGGGTTTTTATTTTGAGACAGGGACTTTCAGTAAAGAAATTTAATTTCACTTGGGACAGGGAATTTTTTATATGGAACGGGAACTTTCTATGATAATTATAATTTAGATTTAGAAGAGGAAAGTATTTCAAGCAGTTTTTGAAGTAGAAGTAGTATTTCGAAGGAGAAATATTTCTGAATTGTAAAAGAAAACTTGGTTATATGGTTCTTCGCGGATTCATCCTCAAAATCAATTACTTGGGTAAAGTTTAACTCTTCTGTTGAAAATTGGATTTGTCTGTTGGAGGTGCAGCATTTCAATTTGAACTTCACCTCTGGTTGAAAACATACATACTCTGTTAAGAAGTAATTTATCTTTTTGGGTGAAAATCCAAGTATTTAGTTAAACATTCATTTTTGAATTGGAAAATTAAACAATTGCTTTGAGAATTTACTTACCTTTTGGAAGATTCACCTTTCTTCTAAACCCTTATGGCTAAAAATTAATCTTTTTTTTTCTTGCATAAAATAATCCATTTCAGTTGAAGATTTATCATTTTACCTGAACATTCATCAGTTTGTTTGACGATTAATTTCTTAGCCTGAAAATTTTACTTTTTTATTTTTAGTGAAAAACTTATCTTCTCTAGTTCAAAATTCGACAATTTGTATGGAAATTTGTCTTTTCGAATCAAAAATTGGATTTTTTCGATAAAAAATCGATTTTTGGGCAGAAGATTTTCTTTTTGTTCAAAAGTTCATTTTCTTGTTTACAAATTCTTCTTCACGGTTCATCATTCAAGTTATACAGTTTTATTTTTGGATTTAAGTCGAAAATTCATCTAGGTTAAAACTCTTATGTTTGGTTTAAAAATAATTTTTCAATCCCAAAATGTTACAATTCCATTTTTTGTTGGAAATCATTGTTTCAATAGTTTAAAATTCAAGCATTTTATTGGAAATTTTGTTTGAATATTCCTCATTCTGTTTGGAAATGTAACAGTTTTTCGAAAATAAGTTTTTTTGTTGTTGAATGTTAGTTGTTTTAGATTATAAGTAATTTTTTCCAACTGACAATTTAACTTATTCCGATTGGAAATTCCATGCTTGCATTTTAAAGTTCGTTTGTTTGGTGAAATATTATTTTTAAATTTTAAAATTTGTGTATTGACGTTTGGGTTGTCGATTCTTCTTTCCCATTAAAAATTTAATACTTTCTTAGTTCGAAATATAACTATTTTGATGGAAATTGTATTTTTTGGAACAGAATTAATCTTTCAATTTGAAAATTAATCTTTCTGTTTAAATATTCACCTTCATGTTTGAAAATTAAAGTGCTCCAGTCAAATATTTATCATTTTAGTTAAAAATTCATCTCCTTGGTTATAAATTTAACTGTTCCAGTTAAAGATTTAAAGTGCTATTCGAAAATTCATCACTTTTATTGAAAAATAAGCTATTCTTTCTGAAATCCATTTATTTTTTGCTATCGTAATATAATTTTTTCTCAATGCCAACTTTAACTGTTTCAGTTCTTGTAAGAAAATTAATGTTTTTCCGTGGAAAATTTTACTATTTTTTTTCAAAATCATTTTATATTGCAATTTTTGATCTTCTGTGTTGAAGGATGTTCAAAATTAACATGATGAACTTTAATAAATGTTTGCGTTCTGCGCCAAATATGAATATTTTACTTTTTTTGACTGGGAAAATTGGAGAACTCGACCGAGAAATAGTGGGAAATGACCGGGAATTGGAAATCATCCGTTAAATCGACAACCTGGGTCCCCATAGTCACTTTTTTACAGGAAAAAGTCATTAAGGAGTTTTTGAACTTTTCAGACTCCACTTCATAATAACTGATAAGTAAATTCTCCCTTTTATCGGCTTCTGAAATTATATTTAATATTGAAGTTTGAGTTACATTAGTTCGCGATTTTTCTGTTCTCTAATAAACTAAATCACAATTTTTCAATGACTTGTAAAATTCATTCTGAAAATTGTGATCATATGGTGTCGATCCTCGTATGCAGCATTAGAAATTCATCTGATCTTGTCAATGCAAGCTAATCAAACATTTGAATAATTTAATCAAAATTTCTAAGAACAACAGCCACTTTTTTGTTTTGAAAATGGCACTTTTTGCACTTTTTTTGTTCTAAGTTAGTCACTTTTTAGCTCAGTTCAGTCACTTTTGTCACTTTCTTAAAATTTATCAACGATTTTAGAACATTCCAAAGTGTACAGACTTAAAATATTTTGAAATATTGAGGAAATGGTATTAGAATGTCTTGAAAAATTCAGGAAGATTCTAGAATGATAAAAATGTTAATCTAGGTAGGCGGTTGGAATGGTAAGCCGAAAAATAGTGAGGAGTTTATTTTCTGTCTAAAATTGGTCTGCAGTTATGTATTTTTAATGTGTGCGATATGACCTTTTTCTAGGTTCAGAAAGTCCAATTTGTACCTATATAATATTTTCAAATATAAAAAATTCAGTTTACAGTACGTGGTTTATAATCCTTCATTAAAAAACAATTAATTGTTAAGCCATTTCTATTCGTTCAGCTTCAAAATAAATTTTTATAGTACGTTGTAAAGGCTTGAGAACAATTAAAAACTAAAAGCGTTCAAAATTCACTATTTTGACATAAAGTCATCGTGAAATAAACAAGTCGAAGATTTCAAAAATAAACTAGTATTTTTAATTGAAAAATTATTGAGTGCCGAAGACTTTAAGAATGAAAAATTGTTAATCTATTTTCAATCAAACGACGTTCTGATTAGAGCTTCCAAAATTGCAATCGTTGAGAATTGTGTTGTTTAAAACCAAAAACATTAATAGTTTTTCAATTGTTGTCATTTTAACTTCATAAATATTCCTCAGATAATTCAAAATTCATAGATTAGAATACTCTGACACATTGAAAACATTTTTAATGGGTCAGTTTCTGATCAGAAATTAACTTATAAAAATGTCGCAGTATTTGACTGACACAATTTAGAATTTAAATGTGTGATATTGTATGGGTTGAAATTCAAACATTTCAAAATAAAGTGTCAAAAACTTTATAATTTTGGAAAGTTTCTATTCCTCAACCTTTCTTTTTCGGAAATTTTCCAGTGTCAGGGATTTGATTTGGCAGGATTTTCTAGTCCCGATAATTAACCGAGATAGAGAAGAATCTATAAAAGAATTCTTCCTAATTCGTTTTTGCTCACATCTGTTCAAATTCCAATCAATCTGTATATCTTATCGTAATAATTAATGTTTCAGGAAGAGGAAGAAGAAGAAGAAGAAGAAGAAGAAGACGAGG
Organism: Neuroterus valhalla; assembly: GCA_011762715.2. Lineage (NCBI taxonomy): Eukaryota > Metazoa > Arthropoda > Insecta > Hymenoptera > Cynipidae > Neuroterus > Neuroterus valhalla. The sequence goes on along the minus strand of WSXT02229734.1, from coordinate 6,419 downwards.
GTAGCAGCGAAATGCGATTGTTGGAGACTATTTCGTAATGTCCCTCAAAGTGGGTAAAGCACGTACTCTGTAGTTGAAAATATTTCTTCTCATCCATGAACGGTGAAATTGCGAGAGACTTGAAATTGTGTACATTGTAGGCACTATTATTCTAATTTATGGGCGTAAAATGTTAGTTAAAAGTTTTAAGAAATGTAAATTGAGAGCATCAGTCTCGTGTTCAGACAATTTTGCGTTCAGAATTAAGCTTTTTCCGAACATAGCTTGACCGTCAGTATTGAATGCATAAAACAAGGGTGTATTTTACTGGGAATCCATAAAAGGGTTTACATTAAAGTAAGGATTTGAATTTACCGTCAAGTTAAAGAGATGAAAAATGACATTCAGGGAGGACGCTCCTATTAAAGAATGAATGAAAGCCTTAAGTCTGATCTAGGCTGGATGTAAATAGCCCGAACTTTTCATTACTCTTTCTTCATTAGAATATGTAGACATATATTCAGAAGTTTGTATGTAGTTAACAGATTGTGCGTTATCGATTGCGTTATACTAAAATATCATTAATGTCTGAGCGATCGGGAAGCAGAGGGTTTCGAGAACATTGTAGTTCTATGGATTTTCGAGGAAAAGCTTTCTTACGGTTTTATGTTCGCGACGTAAATCTGATGTATGAAATGATGAATGAAAAATTGAATTGTGAAGTTGAATATTACAAAATACAATTGTAAAATTAAATGTGCCCGAAATTAGTCGTTCGCGAACATTGCATTTTATTTGGAGTTTCAAATTAGGCGTAAAATGCAATATTGTACCGTTTTAGTAGCGTAGATGTAACGCTTTTTAACTATGCATACAAGATTTGACAAATTGTTCTAGCTATCAGGAAAAACGTAAGATTTATTTTTTAATGAACATATTATAAAATAGTCCCTCGATTTTTTCTTTGATATAAATTGGGTAAAGTGTTGTTAATTGATATGCAGCAAAGTTGTCGACGTATTATAACTTTTGAATTTTTTTATTTTTTCCTGCCTCTATTCTAGTGGCAACTTCGAATATTTCCTTTCTGCGATGAAACAGGTGACCGCTTCCTGAATAAATTACGATTTAATGAACTGAGAAAGTTTTATGGACAAATGGCATGAGCCCCATTTCATTAATATTACAACAATTATTGTCAACATTAATTTTGTTATTAGTGCATCTGTGCTCATAACACGTAATTTACGATATTAGCCTCATCGTAGTTTCCGATAAAATTCTCTGAACTGAATCTGTATCGTTACTTCGTTTTTTTCTTTCTAGTACTGTTTACACATGTACGCAAACTAGCGTCCAATATTCACGCAAAGTTATACCTTGGACAAGACGACGATTACGGTCGTGTATAAAGTGTGTACAATTTTTTACATTTCGATTGTAAATTTGTAAGTTATATGGAGATCGAAAATCTGGTAGTCCATCGCGTGCTGTTTAAATTTATGCACTTTCTTACACTATCCCAAAGAACAAAAAAAGACAGTGTAACATTTTATCTGTAATAAATATTAATTCATCGGAAAGGATATTTTTTATTTCCACTCGACTATTGGGCTTAACCATTTGGTGTTTACTTTTCCTCCCAGATACATTGATAATTTAATTGAATATAAACAAGCAATGTTATTCCAAGAAGGCATAGAGGCGTGAATTCACAAAAGAGGGGAAGTTCAGAGTAACGCATAACGTTGAGGAATGTCAGGAGGAGTGCGGGCTTTTCTAATCCCCTTTCGCTTCTTCCATTTCTCTTTCTCTCTTCCGCTCGCTCGTTTGCTATCTGTATCTCCATCCTTTGCTTCCCATTGAGAGTGGTATGCAGCAGTGTAGAACGAGATGTATTCTCATCGGAAATAACTTAAACGATCGAAACCCGAAACGACCCGATTAGACGGCCTTTGTCTAGATGAAGAAAACTCAAAACATTTTCTGCGTGAATTCGAAACTGATTATTTTGGAACTTAACTTTTCGACGCAAACAGATTATAAGACCTGCACTTTTTCCATATTGAATGTTTTGGAATACTTATCCTACGAGACGAATGTTTTATGGAACCTAGTTTGATTGGGGGGAAAATCTTCCCAACGAGAATATTTCTATTCCTGAAAATATTGCAATTAAAATACTCATCTTTAATTTTGTTTCCACTGTAGTGGTTCCAAAATATTAACGCTAGCCGAACTCGGTCAAATTTGACAGATGACGTTTCTCATTTTAAACTCGAAATTTCGATGGTAAAAAGCTTCTTTTTTTAGATGCGTTTTTCAGCAGAGCATTTGTAGTTGCTCGCTTGGTTTCTAATTATCGACTGAATAGAAAATAATCCTTCAAATAGATTATAAGACGGCCGACGCTCACCTTCGTATACATGAAGAGACATTCGAAACTTCCTGCGTGAATTTTGAAATATTAATGTTTTGACGCAAGCAGATCATGAAACCGCGGCATTTCAATAGTAAGAAGCTTTTCTCCCAAGAGGAATAATGGAAACACACTCGGAAATATTTAAAAATAATCGCATGGAAGATCACATAATTTTCCAATGTGTTTTTCAGGAGAGAATTCCGTAGCTGTCTGCCCGGTTCCTATAACAAACGACTTTTTAGGGGGAAAAAGCCTCCCAAATGAAATATGAAACGGCCATTGGTAATCTTTGGCTACATGAAGAAACTTCCAAGACTTCCTGCATGGATTGGAAACTGAGTATTTCGAAAAATTTATTTTTAGACGCAAATTACTTGGGAAGCCTGTTCTCATTTCTAGGAAAAAACCTTTTCTTGTCAAAGGAATTATTTGAACAGCTAAGAAATATTGCGATTAAATATGAATTTTGAAAATGCTCAAGAAACCGTACTTACAATTTTTAAATCTTGGAAAAAAAAGTCCAAACAAATTTTCTAAATGCTCCTCCTCTTTTATTTTTGATCCAAAATAGCTGGTTAACAAACTCGACTCGTCTTTTTGGTTCCTCGAAATGGGTGCCAAAGCACGATCGAATATGATCATTCTTTCGAAAGTAATCGAGTTCACAGATTATTTTTCATTATTTTTTGTGCGTTATTTGGCTACAAATTCTCATTTTCTTTTATATTTTTGAATTTTGAAAATACCATAACTGACAATTTTGATTTTATCAAAAAAAAAATTATTAGGATAAATTGTTTTAATTTTTACGTGCTACAAGAAATTGTACTTGCAATTTTTGAGTCTTGGGAAACAAGCCTAAAATAATTTTCAAAATGCTCCCCTCCTTTGATTTTTTATCCAAAATAGCTTGTTAACGAAAACGGTTTGTCTCTTTCGTTCCTCAAAATTTGTGACAAAGGGCAATCCAATCCGATGAGTCTTTCAAAAGTTATGGAGTATACAGACAACAGACAGACACCAACGTAAAAGCTACTTTTTCGGAATCAGGATGTTTCAAAACGTGGAGATTTCATCAATTCCGCGAAAGTCGATTTTCACATAAAACCAATACCTTCTCATTATGATGAGAATGTAAAATATCTGCCCGCGGTGCGGGCACTTTCTCATCGTGCGCTCTACGCGCAGCTCGATAAACGCGCTCGATGATGAACTCATCTCGCGCTCCGCGCTCGGTTATGAATTTACCTCGCGCTACTTTGTACTTTATCTTTGTACTTCCCTACATTTGTACATAAAACTTTTGAAACTCAATAGCGAAATGTCGACTACTTTAATTTGATGATTGTGAATTCTCTGTTGTTGAAGCTTCTCCGGCTTTAACGAATACATTCTCATCCCGTATATCGTGCTGCGCACTCGATCAGAATTCGCCCGAAACGGTAGAGAACAGAGGCGGATTTAGGAATTTTCCGCCCCTGGGCAAAAATAAAAAATGCCGCCTTTTTTTCGAACTGACCATGAAACCAAAGCAATTTATTTATTATTTCATCACGGTGATACATTTATTGTCTGAATTTAATCTTCAAAAAAAGATTTTAATTATCAGAGACCGTATTTTCATCACTATTTTTTTCCATTTTTTATTTTTCTTTCTTTATTTTTTTTTTTGTTCAAAATTTGCCGCTCTTAGAAATTTGCCGCCCCGGGGCAGTACCCATGTTGCCCCTTAGGTAAATCCACGCCTGGTAGAGAAGTTTTGTTGTCCAATTTTTTTCATATTTTGTGTACTTCTTCTAGAAATTTAATTGTTTAATGTTTTAAGCTATTTTATATGACTGAAAAAAACTACGCTTCCACTCGGAAAAATTATAACAAATTTATAGATCTTTTTCGGGTCAACAGCTTTTCTCTATCAATCTTCTGTCTTAGCCTTCGTCATTCTTTAAAAAAGTTTATAATTTAAAATTTATAGTTATTTTTCCTGATTGAAATGAAAACCAAATATTCTGTTAAAAAAAGATTTATAACACATTTAAAGATATTTTTCTGGTAAGGAACTTGTGTTTATTTGTTACATTCTCATCATAATGACAAGGTATTGGTTTTATGTGAAAATCGACTTTCGCGGAATTTCTGAAATCTCCACGTTTTGAGACCTCCTGATTCCAAAAAAGTAGTTTTTACGTTGGTGTCTGTTGTTGTCATTGTCGTTTTCGTAGTCGCCGTCGTTGGTATACTCGATAACTTTCGGAAGAATTATCATATTGGATTGTGCTTTGGCACACTTTTTTAAAACCGGAAAAGAAAGGACGAGTTCGATAACCAGCTATTTTGTATGAAAAATAAAAGGGGGGAGCATTTTGGACATTTTTTTGTACTTTTTTTTTCCAAGACCCAAAAGATGTAAGTACAATTTCTTGGAGCACGTAAGAAGTGAAACAATTTATTCCTATCACTTTTTTCGATAAAAACAAAAATGTCAGATTTGTGGCATTTTCCAAATTCAAAAATATAAACAAGAATGAGAATATTTAGTCAAATAATGCAAGATTGAAAAGAAAGTCAGAGAGAAAAAATGTTTCTTCTTGGGAGCCCTATAAGTTCGTGAATACAAATTTTTTAATTTTCTCAAAAAATCGAAAATTCCAATTCTGATCGCACAATAAATAATGAAAAATAATCTGTGAACTCGATAATTTTCGAAAGAATGATCATATTCGATCGTGTTTTGGCACCCATTATGAGGGACCAAAGAGACAAGTCGAGTTCGTTAGCCAGCTATTTTGGATCAAAATAAAATAAAAATGTTGAAAATTTTTTTGGCCTTTTTTCCAAGACTCAAACATTGTAAGTGCAATTTCTTGTAGCACGTAAAAGTGAAATAATTTATCCTCATGATTTTTTATTTGATAAAAACAAAATTGTCGGCGTTTTGGCATTTTCAAAATTCAAAAATATAAAAGGAAATGGGAATTTCGACTTAAATAACGCAAGATTGAAAAGAATGTTAAAGAGAAAAAAATTTGGGAGCCCTAGAAGATTGTGAATACAACTTTTTGAATTTTCTCAAATTTTCTGTGAACTCGATAACTTTTGAAAGAATTTTCATATTCGATTGTGTTTTGGCACCCATTTTGAGGGACCAAAAAAAAAAGTCGAGTTCGTTAACCAGCTATTTTGGATCAAAAATAAAAGAGGGGGAGCATTTTGAAAATTTTTTTTGATTTTATTTATTCCAAGACGCAAAACTTGTAAGTACGGTGTCTTGTAGAAGGTAAAAAGTGAAAGAATTTATCCTAGAGATTTTTTTTTTGAGAAAAACAAAATTGTGAGAGTTGTGGAATTTGAAAATTCAAAAATATAAACAAAATTGAGAATTTTCAGCAGGATATGAAAAAAAGTTTGAAGAAAAAAAAAGTTTTTTTTTGGGAGCCCTCCAGGATGATCTTTACAAATTTTCGAGTTTTCTAAAAAAATCGATAATTCAAATTTCGATCACACAAAAAATAATGAAAAATAGAAAGATTACTATAAAAAATATGCAAAGTTACGGGATTATATAAATAAACTAAAATTGAGCACCAAAAAAAGATCTAAAAATTGAGTAAAATTAACTTTTTGATAGGACAAGCAGTTTTTGCTTCTTTTATGAAAAAGCATATAAACAAACAAATTATTTACGAGGAAAACATCTTCTAAAGTGTTATCAACTTCTTTAACAGGATATGAAGTTTCCATTTCAATCAGGAAAAATAACTATAAAAATGAAATAATAAACTTTTTGAAAAAATGACTAAGGCTAACATGGAAGATTGATAGAGAAAAGTTATTCACCCGAAAAATATCTTTAAATTTTTCATAATTTTTCCCATTAAACGCGCAGTTTTTGTTTCAATCGAAAAAAATAAAATTAAAAATACAAAAATTGGATTTCTAGGAAAACTACACAACATGTGGAAAAAATTAGGCAACAAAACTTCTCTACCGCTTTGGACAAACTTTGATCGAGTGCGCA
>WSXT02229723.1:0-16337 GCA_011762715.2 Neuroterus valhalla | reverse complement strand
CCGCCCTTATGCGCCTCGTCACATTCTCCCACCCTGCTCTAAACCCCTCTACCTCACTTCCCCTCCAATTCCCTCACTACCCACGCAATCCCTCCCTCACATTCCTTACCGGAAGAAAGTACGACAAACGGACGGCCACCCGACCGAAACCAAAAGGATTTCTGACGAGAGCTACAAAACCTTAAAAATGTTGAGACTTCAAATGTTAACGTGTCCATGATGTTTTAAAGCATATGTTGAAATTGGATCCAAACATGGCTAAAAAATGCCCACTCATAAGTATTTTAATATTATTCAATTGAAAAACTCTTGAATTTCATAACTTCTTGTTTCTTGGAGGTAATATTTTTTTAACATTCCTACTGTATTAGAAGATAAGTGAGACCGCTTCTAATTGAAGATTCCGTTATCGAAACAATTACCGACATTGAGAACCTTCTACAGCTGTAGCGGTTCGTGTCCGTGCTAAGCTTCTAGAATGTTCTTGATGGCGTCAAAGAATAATACGCAATTACACAGTTCAAGGTCATATTTTATGTATTCTCGTATTTTTATACTGCGAATTATCATTCTTCAAAGTCATCAAAAATATCTAGTAACTAAATATTATGAAATCCCCATGACTTTCTACCTAAACTTGTTTTTCCTCATTTCAGAAGAACAATACGAATACCTTTTTTGTGAGCACATTCAGCCTATTTTTAATAAATTTGAAAATCTGATGACAGAAATAACTGAAATGTTCAATAGTTAAATAATTATTCAGCAATGATTTCGGATTTGAATAAATTATGTGAAATTGTCTCCGCTCGAATGATAATATCCTAAACCCCAGTCAACAGACTCTTGTATGAGAACCCCTCTATAAAATCAGCTGTTCGTTCAAGTTCAAGGTTGCGGTACGGAACTTTTCGTAAATTTATTCTTGGACTTTGCCGCATTCGAATTACATCGCAGCTAGACCAAAGTTTAACGCCCTGCAGCTCCACAAAAATAAAAACAAATGGACAAAATGTAATTAGATAGCAAATTGATAATAAAATGAAACTGAAAATGAAACCAAAACTATGCACTATTGAAAATTAACTCACATCAATGACTATATGTATAAAATAACAAAAAAGGACAAAGAATTCCACCTTTAGTTGCTAGTCCAGTCTGAATATAAACGAAAATAGAAAACACTTGTTGAAACCTGTTCTAGACTTCCAGTCTAATTTTCGACTTCCAACCATTGCAAGAAAAATATTTAAATATTCTCGGAAATAGAAATAAGCCCACATTTTGTCATAGACTGGAGATTTTTCTTTGTCAAATCATGTAAACGTGGGAGCTGTGTAGAGGTGATCCGGGGGAATACATGCGAGAGGAGGAACGGGAGACTGGTGGTACCAGCCACGGCCGAGGACCGAGCCTTCTCTGTCAGACTGTCCTTCTCCTTCCCACACCCCTTTCCTTCCTCGGCGGGAGCACGGAACTTCACTCCAGCAAGAATCGTACGCAGCATCAACCTTCATGTGGATGGAAAAATCGCTCGCTATTTATCTATTTGTTTTTGTGGCAAATGTGTTACACAATCCACAATCTTCGTTCTCTTGCAGTTTCGGATTATTTAATATAACCTTTTATTTTATTCCAGCCTTAAAATAGACGTTTTTCGCGAATCCGGTGCAAAAATGTGTTTCTTTGAGGTTAGATTGCTGAATCTGATATTCAGGATTTGCGACTCGGGTCGGGGATCAATCTCGCTAGCAATCACTCAAGGTGAAGAGTTTCGCAAAACTATTATATATCAATATTCACACATAGACAATCAAATCGAGTTATAATAAACCCATAGAAAGATTCATAGTCTCTACCTTAACCACATCCACTAAGCAAAACACTTTACGAGCGCTCACTGGTACCCAAAATCTCTTGTTTTAGGCGTCACTACCATACTTGAAAACAATTGTCCATCCATATTTTGCTTCCTTTGTATCCGTGCCTCTTTATCTTCTAGCTTATTCAAAATCTTATTCACGCATTCCAACCAATCTTCTCCGGACAACTTCTAGGTACACTACCAGTCACTTAACCCAAATCAGTTGCTTTGTTTGATGCCCTTGATACATTCTCCAAACATGGACGAATCATTTCAAGAAGTTTCTTCTAATCTTGTCAATCAATGTTTATTCTACACCACATTCCTTGAAAGCCCACTCATTTCTCACTTTGCCCATTAGCATTTGATCGCAAATATTTTCGGAACGAAATTATTGCCCTCGGGCGGCAAAAGAACCAGGGAGATGGGAGTCGACAAATACAAAGGGTTTGAACCCGCCTTGTTCAAATACCTCTAATATATAACTAGCAGACTTGGCCGCGCTTTGCTGTAAATAAGTTTGAATACGTTGAATAAATATTATACCGAACAATTCAATGTAGTCAAATTGATATTATTATTATTGGTACTATTATTTTGTGTATCAACGATACACAGTATAATTATATACACAATATAATTATAATAAAATGAAATGATGATACACGTGTGTGATATGGAGAACACATGTCACGTCAAATAGATTGTAGCATTAACATATCAAAACATGAGGCCATCTATTGGTTGCTTACTCAACCTAGATAGCGTAAAATATTGAAGTCTCGAAAAACCTCCTTACACTGCCATCTTTCAGAAACTTATGGAACTTACAAATAATTATAATTCTTTGTCATATATTGAACATTATTCCCGCAATAAAAAAATATATTTAAGCCATTTTTCAGAATACGACTATCATATTCAATGAGTTAAATCAAATTACACACTATTTACAAATTTCATCAAAATCGGTCAAGTAGTTTCGGAGTTTAGTGGCGACAAACATCGTGACACCAGATTTATATATATAATGTGAAAGTGAAAGTTTAAGGATTTCGGATTTGTTCAGAAGTGATGCATGACTCAACTCACAATCAGTTGAGTAATTTGAAACATATTTATTGATTGTTACTAAAATTTGAAGCTCTTAAACTGCAAAGACCCGAAAAACGAATTCAAATTCAAAAAATTATTAGCTTGCACTGCTATTTTCAATGTATGGATTTCCAACCATTCGTTCGTGCAAATTTATAGAACTGAACAATTTTGATATTGGATCTTAAAATTGATCCATTAAAAAAAAAACATTCAAAATAACATAATTTCAGATTAGAAACATTTCAAGTAAATAAATCTCCAAAATTGATAAATTTTCGATTTTCATTATTAAAATACAATTTAAAAAAAAAAACTTCTAAATTATATCATTTTTAACTCTGACGATTCCAAATTGATAAATCTCTGAACGAAAGACATAAAATGTGATAAGTTTCGAATTGAAAACCTGTATAATTACATATTTTTTAATTTTACATCTTCAGAGTTCAATTTTCCAAATTCAAATCAATAAAATTCCATATTTTTCAAATTGAAATCTTTGAAACTGAATAATAATTATGACTTCAAATCTCTCAATTGTGCTTTCTCTTAAGAAACGCTTTAAATTGCATCATTTTTTATTCCTCACCTAAATATTGGAGTTTTCAATTTTTAATTCATAAGATTGGAAAACATTGAAAAAAAATTGAACTACGCTTTAGGAAAAGACGTTCGAAATTACATCATTTTTTAACAAAACTCCAAATGAATGAATTTCGGAATAAAAATTGTCCAAGTTAAAGGACATCAATTTGTGTTTAATAATATTCTTATTTCGTAGCATAATATTTGTTAGAATATATCGCCGGACTCGGTTAAGGCCTAATTTCAAAATATCTTGATACTTATACAAAATTCAATTCAATGTTTTTAGAACTTTTTTATCTCATAAACGGGTAACTTTTTAAATCTTTAATACACCTAAATGTGAAATTTCTATGAAACTTTGCATTCTGGAAGTCTTATAAATAAGTATCAAAAAATTTGCAAACTAAACCGCAACTAACAACAGCAATATTTAGGATGAAAAAATTCATATTTTGCTGTAGAAAAAAATCGAGATTTGCATCAATATATATTGATAATTATTAATAATATACTCTTTATTGATACATTTTTATAATCATTTAAAATTCACTTGGATTCCCCGCTTAGTTTCCAGCTATTCTGATAAAAATCACGATTTTCTTCCACAATTAACGATAAATTGTTAGTTTAATTTATAAAATATTATCGAATGTTGAGGGATATTTGCAGCGATGAAGATGATTAAGAAAAATCCAAATGTAAAAACTTTAAATTCGAATATTTATCTACCAAAGAACTATCCATAACTTTCACCATTTTCAACTTTTTCATAATTTTGGGGCTTATTTATAATTCTCACATCAACGCACGGAATCAGCCTAATTGTACAATACAAACAAGCTGAAAGTCCTGAGGATAAATAATGAATAACACAATTATTTTATTTTAAACTAACAGCTGTAATAGTTACATAATTTGAAATTTATAAAAAACGTTCAACGACGATTGAAAATCTAAGTACGAATTCACTTTCGAACTTAAAAAATAGAAAAACATAAAATAAACTGGAACCTCGATTTAGGCAATATAAACATTCCGAGCGACATGATCCATTTACATAATATTAATTAACTGTATTTTGTGCAAATTTTAATTCTTCTCATTATAAAGGATGGACCATTTTTAAACATGAATATTATTGGATTAGTAAAATTAGATTACAGAGATCAACAAAAACATAACTAATTAAAATGATTCCATTTTTTTCTTCATACACTTTTAACAAGACAGGAACTAATGGTAAACACGAATAAAAAAATTGTAGCTGACCTCGATAATTTATTACACAAAAAAAAGTAGCTCTATGATTCAAGGTATTTCCCACATTTGAAAGCGAAATCAAACCTCGAGTAAAGTGTGGAAAAATTCTTAGTCAGATATATTTAGTCAGATTATTATTCATATTATTCAGGCTCAATAATCTCGTATTTGTATGTCTGTTTACAATTATCAAAAGGCGGAGAATGTCAATCGCTGTATGTTTAAATCCGGTGGGTGTTGCCATGACCTTCACTCTCACATAGGGCACGGTCAATCAAAATAAAAAATAAATAAATAAATAAACAAATAAGTAAATAATTGAGATTACTGATACTCCAGACATTTAAAAGTTGCTTGTGACCTCAATTATCAATTATTCATGATAGTAATGTTTTTTTTATTGGTCGACTTATATAAAAATATATCAGAGGAATAGAGCATTGGATGATGTATCGATACTAGGGGAATAATATCGAAAACAGCGCTACCAACTTGGAACTATCGGAAAGAAATTTTCATTCCAATTAAATATTAACAAGATTTACAGTATTGTAAATAATGCATTTTAGACCTAAGTATAATATTTATTATCAGAATGAAATGAAGTCTACTGCCCCCTTTTAATAACAACTCTTTATTAACATTGCTTTAACTTTAATATGCCTAGAAGTTCGCGCTTAAAGTGGGGTTGTTTTCAAGGTTCGAATATAGGGTATCCCACATCCATATTATTATCGATAAAAATCGAAAAAAAAAATTGAGAAAAAAATAATCTTTATCAGATATAATAACACTTTTGTTTCTAATTATACGTACATAAATTTTTTCCAATTTCGAATTTTAATTCTGATATAAGGTCAAATGTCCAGTCATTTGATTTGTAAGCATTTAAGTTCAGTAATAATTGGAGATAATTAATATTGCTTCACTTAGTGAATACTTATGTTTCATTTATTCAATTTCATCATCCAAAGCGGATAATATTTAACCCGTCCACCCATGTTGCCAAACAAAACAAAAATATTTTTATCTGTCATGGCAATTCAAAGATAATCTCATACTCATAGTTAACTAAATAATACTTGAACTTTAATAACAAAAACGTATTGGCGAACTCTATAAATTTCATCTATAAGCGGCCTTCAAACTGTAACTGTAATCTCATTGTGAGGAAATATTAATCCTGATTATAATCACTATATGACCGAAGCACGTAATTTACACAGTTTGTTGTTTTTAATTTTTGGGGAAACCTGTCGATAATAATCTTGAAAATCCCAACATATTAGAAACAGGAATTACCAGGGAATTCCGAACAGGTTAGATTTTTTTCGCACCTATTCCCGTCTAGAAATTGGGGGCCTAATTTTTACGTTTAAAGAGATTCTTGTATTGGAAAATAACATTGAAAAAAATTATTTGAATCACCATTTTAAAAATTGGAAATTTCGGAAATACATACTTTAAAAAATATATTAGCAGATCACCTACGTTGCAAAACGACTAAGAAAATGAAAACGCTGACGAGGTTATTAACGTCTCATCTCTGAAAAATCTCCTATAAATAATAAACGAGATAAAGCTAATTTCTATTTTCATCCTATTTAAGAATTCTCCGAAAAAATATCATTTTTATGTCATTTTATTTCCTTTCCCCATAGACAGATTCTAGTACATTATCATCGGAAATTTTTGGCTCATTGATGTAAATTTTTCAAGTTCTTTAAAAATGTTGATGCACTAATTCTGAATGAATCTCCGCAAATATTTTCTACAATCTAGTGAAATTCAAGGATAAAATGTACATAGGTTCCATAAAAATAAGGTCAAAATATAATAAGCGTAATGACTTTTATGGTATTTTGGTCATATTAGGACAAAAATGCGCATAACATCTGGAAACAAGCACCGATGGACTTTCCGATGGTAGTTGAATCTGTTCTATGTTTGGACAGGTTCTACCTATGATTCAGCAGCCAAAAGAAACCGGTTTTTCGCGGCTGCTCATTCATTATACAATCAAATATCTCAGGAGTTGCACAATTTTGTTTTGATACTTAATTCCGTTCGGCTGACGACCAAATTACAACATTGCAGGAAAATCATTTCAAATAAATAAACATAAGAAAGAGACTAACAAATATTTTGATAAATTAAAAGAAACCATTTTTTTAACATTCCACATCCTTACGGGCTTTTGAAAATTGGTCCTGGTCAGTACTAAATTCAGTTTTTTTTTCAAACACACACCGAGAATATTTAGTATGCGCTTACCAAAATTCTTAAAACCTAGATCATCTTTATTATCGTCTTTATTGTTTTATTAACACAATCAACTTAATTTGAACAAAAGAGAAAAAATTTCAGGATTAAACGGCCGATTGTGAATTTGTTTATGAAAATAGTTATATGTTCATGACAATAATTATTGTAAACATTATGTGTTTTGCGGTGAATGTAATTGTTAACTTTTTGGAGGCCTATAAAGTTTTTGAGTTTAAAAAAATGTTATTTGTTGTCGACGCATTTTTTGACTTGGATCTAAGTCTTCTTCAATGCAAACGATGCAAACACGACCTACGAAAAAAACAAAAACAACCAAAGCATATTTGTAAATTTAAACTGTATTATGTGAGTTAAATTACGGGTAGAATTCTCGAATATAAAAGAAATAACTTTTCCAATCCATTTGAAACGATAATGCAAACATTGGAAAGGCAGATATTTTTTAAAAGAGTGACATAACCTCGAAAGATCCTAGTCGAAACAAGCCGGCAAAAAAGAAAAATTGTTGACACCAAAAACGACATAGGCCTCTAAAAAGTTTATTATAATAATTATTAACTCATGATAATGGTTTTTTACCATGAATTTGATGATGGATCTTAATATTAATATAACTGGAACGATATAGATCGATGAAGTTTGATCCAAATTGGTTGAAAATCAAACCGACCCAATCCATTTCAATTTGAACTTCCAATCCGGATCAATTCAAGCCAAATTTTGAATCGATTTTTGAGTAATAATCCATACGTTTTTTTGGATAACTTCAAATTTATTAGGGAATTAATTTCCTATTACAAAATGCAGAAAAAATATTGTTTTTCGGGGTCACTTGAGATTTGCAAGGTCCTAGAACTTTCTCAAGTTCCGGTTTTATCAGGCGCGGTCATCATTTGTGTTAACAATGCGCAGTTGGTTAAACGGAGTACGCATCACAAGAAGTTACGCGCGAAAGTAGCGAAAGTATCTTACACGATTCGCCTATACCTCGTCATCTCGTGAATAGCCACTCATTTACCATTTAAATAAAAGAACCACGAAATTGAGAAATCAAAGCTATTTACACTTACATTCATTCAGAAAAAGACTTTCAATTTTAATGTCCCGATAAATATTAATATAAAATTCTTCAATGTTATTTTCTCTTTATTTTATAATAATTTTCATCTTAATTCTTCTAAAGAGGCGTGTCATAATATGCCGAAGCAAATTTCGAAGCGATATTGTGAAAATCAATGTGGTTTAAAAGTTACAATTATTTTTAAAGATCATTTCACACATTTTGCACACTTTTTATATTCATTGCATTACTCTTTTTGTTTCTTTTATCAAGAATCACACTCTAAATCCATTGGACCAGAAACCTGGCCCAGCGGGATCTAAATTTTTCGGGATATAAAATCTAGATATTTAGTATTGAAAATTATTATCTATAAAAAAAAAAGTGTTTAAAATTTAAAAAATTGAGCCCAAATCTACTTTAAATAATGTATACAGTGGACAATCTGATTCAGAATATACAGAGAATATGAGTAATCGACGGTCAGAACTGAAATATAAAATCTAACCTAAAACTGCAAGGTTATACTTTTCTAGATATTGAATATTTCATGAATAAATTGATATATAATGAATCTTGAATTTATTTTGGCATCAATAAAAGTTTATCCAATATTACAATTTACTGAAACTTACATGATGCAGTAAAATAAATATTATTTTGAGAAAAATCAGTTTAGTCATTGCTTGGACTATAATTTCGGTCCAAGGGATTTAGAGTGCATGATAAAAATTCTCATAATTTATATTCTTTTTGTTAAAATATTGAATCATTCCAAAGTCATCTAACATATAATGGATCAAAATTGAATTTCAGAGTGAAAATTCATATTTTTGATAATATAATGTACAATAAGAATGACAATTATTTAAGCTCTAACTCTAACGCATTTCAAAATTATCTGTAACTTCTGATTGATTTGACAAAATTTTATCTCATATTTTGGGTGATTATATTGAGAGGACTTCATAGGCTCAAGATTTTATGCAGCCGTTGCGTCGATTTAAAATTTTAACGCGCACTAGAGATTCGATATGCCCTAGGCGCCGGATCGGGCGTGAAAGTTCACTGGAAACCCGGAAAACAAACGCCCACTTGATAAATAAATTATTCACTTTAATTTCTCATTCTACCATCAAAAAAAGATACTAATATTTTATAATATTCATTTTCAGAAACCAATATCCGTAATTCCTAATTATTATTAAAAATTAAGATTAATAATTGATAGTCAGTATGTAAAATTCAATAATGAATAATTATGATTTTAATGCCTTCTTGACCTTGACATTATATCACAGTCACCTTCATATTCAATAATACACGTAATTTATTGTCAAACTATTTATACAAAAGATATTAATGGAACGAGAATTGAATAAAAATTCTTTTATTTGAATCATTAGCAAATAAATTATACACTACATGTTCGAATAAATTACTACAATGGCGAATGGATGATCGCGGAAGTGAGTTCCAGTAAAAATTAAAGGATTCGCGATGTGTAATTTCTACTGAAGCAAATCTGCATGTAATGAATGTTGGACGTGAATCCAAAGAGGATTTTTTCATTCAACTGCTTATTTTTCTTCTTCGAAATGTCAAACAAGTCTCGTAACAGAAAAAATGTCTGAGAATTAGTTGGGCACCATGTATTATTTATACCAAATTTGGCGTATTCCAAATTATGAGAATCCTGAAATGTTCGCAATGCTTCTAGAATTTTGGAGAGAATGCTCTTCAGTGTTCTTAGATTGATCTGAAATTCAGGATATAAATATTCTGGAAAAGCATATAATATTCCAGAGTGTTCTGAAATATTTTTGAAGATCATTTGTTCCTTTGATTCCATGTGAAATTTAGAATATTTTAGGGCTTTTAGACTGCTCTCTGTATTTTCTAGAATACTGTGCAAAATCTTAGATGATCCACTCTGTCGGAAAAATTATACATAATGGATAAATAATGTATACTTTGTATTTGTTTTTTCTATATTTTTCTACAATATTTGTATTATATTGATTTCACTATATACTACTGCTATACTACTTATATCATATGTATATAATATTAAATGATAATAATAATATTTAAAAAAAAATATTTCAAATTTCTCCAAGGATTATTTATAAAAAAGTTTGTAAACTGTGGAATGTGCTTTTTCTATCTTCTGATTGTTCCGGAATGTTGCAGAATTTCCAAAAATATAGTAAAATGTTTTCCAATACTTCAGAAGTTGAAGAGGCTTTTTTGTAATTTTAGAATGTTCTTCAATTTTTTCGCTCATTCCAAAAAGTTCGAAGATCTAAAATATAATATGGAAAGGTTTAGAACTTTCTCATTCAATATTTTTTGTCTCGAAAATTTATTAGGCATAAACTCCCGTTTACAAGTTAAGTGCAATACCCAATGACATCATTCACTTGAATAAATCGTATTCAGTGCGAAAAATAGCAAAAATAAATTTCACGGTTAAGGACCCACATGAAGCGTTCGTTCCAGGGCCTGCGGGTCTTGTCTTGCCTGATATGGATATTTCCTTCCTTGCGGTCTTGATTTAATTTACCGGGTGTTGTACAAATTCTAGTCCACATTTAAAATCAAAATAAACCGTCTTTTCAAATATCTGTCCAAGTTCTAGCGTCAAAAACTCGAAAATATTGGAATTAGACCTGCACCTTCCTAAAAAATATAAAATATAATAAATTCTGAAGAAACAAAAGGTTTAAAGTTGAGGGATATATTGAGCGCATGCGCGTGAGAGAAATGCTGTTCTTGTCGCACGTTGCGTCACGACGTGACTCTTCCACGCATGCCCACTCCGTCTTCCTAAAATATATCGCACTCTTATCTTCTTAACAATTCACTCCACACGAACGGTGTAAAATACTTTTTAGACTTGAAAGACGTTTTGCCTTATTCACAATGAATACTACTTGATTCAAATCTCTAAAAAGGAAAAAAAATGAAATAGATTAGTAAGATATGGGAAAAGTTGAATGGCTAAATTAAACTAGAACAGTTATGATTTCGAGTATGAAAAAGCGATTCTCGTTACTGCGCTTTCTATTGCTTCGGGAATGTCTGAGGGTATACCAATTACTTTCTAACGCAGACCTTTTGCATACTGGTGTACAGCGGGCGTTACTATCCCGTTACCTTTTGATATCGAATCGTATCATGTCTTTTCGTAATATTCTTTTATTCTAACGCCGAGACAGGCCTTTTGTCTCAAGCAACTTCAGCAAATGATTCCGCATCTTATCCAATATAACTATTTATATTTCTGTTTATTTTTAGGAATGTATCTCCGTACAAATTTAGTTCTAATCAAGGTTGAAAAATCAGAAACTGATTGACTTAGGTGTAAGACACCCGCATTTGTGTGAATAGACACCTCAACACATCAGAACGCAGCAGCTGAATGCACCACACAGTGACTGTTACTGATTTCCACATAACGGGTGTCTAAAAAAATTGGCATTACCGTTAAAAAGACATCAGATGATTGGTAATGAACTAACAAGATGTCCAGCTCGTTATTAGTAACGGTACCTCTTACGGAATTATATCAATTTTAATTATTTCACTTTTCCAATTTTTGTATTTATCTCGAGAAATTGTTCGAATAACATTTTTGGATCCAGATTTCGAAAAAGTTAATTTTAATGTTCGAAATATACTGTTTTTTTCTATCTTAGGAATCATCGGTCTTAAAATACTACTAGAATCTTCCTGAATGTTTTGTATAAAGTTTTCCGACCAAGTTCTCAATCTAGACTTCTTTGAAAATTCAGGAACGTTCTGGAAGAGAACATTGAATATAGAAAAGTTGGTTTTTTTGGGGCCTTAGGTCTTGGCTTTTTGGTTTATTAAATAAACAATGCTTATTTGGCAATTGTTAATGCATTTCACTATATTATTATAGTCTCATCAGAACTGCAAAGATTACGAAGGTCAATACAACTTGCGCATCGAAAAATAACTAAATTTTTAAATCATAAATATCATACAGTCCGCACTTACCACATTAACAATCTTCATAAAGAATTTTGGCTAAACAAAGATTTTTCTCGCCAAGATATAGAAATTATAAGTAGAGATATTGTTTTCTAAAGAAAATTGAAGTTCCATTTCAAAGATTTTTCCTAGCTATTTTTTGTAGAGGTTATGTTTGGTTTTTAGGGTTTTGGAATTCTAGATATAAGAAAGTACATAATGTTAAGAAAAGTATAAAATAAGAGGAAAATGTAAATGATGGAATTTCAATAACCTACTTACATTTTTTCAGAGAATAAAAAGTTGTTTATAAGGTTCCCGTCCTTCTCTCTGTTGGTTTGTATTTGGAGCAGTATGACACGCCTTAATAATTGAAATCCAGTTTTTCCTTTTTTTACTATTTAGAAAAATTTGTTTATTGTTTAAAATCCATGTTGTTCTTGTTAAAAATAATAAATTATTGTGTTAAAAACAATATTGGAGTCAGATCACATGATAGTGCGATCTTGCTCCAAGCCTGCAGGTTAGAAACTAGAGAAGGGAAGAATAGTAAGATTACCGAAAAAATTAAATATAAAATATTTGCTCTTCAAGATACCAGAGCTATGCTTTCCACCCATTTAATTATGAGAACCTTGTCATCCGGAGTTAATATTTGATTCTTTTCAAAGGACCCGACCTTTGTTCATGACAGAGTAAAATATCGAGGTTGTCTTGTGCATAATAAGGGTTCCCAGTCGGTAATTTTATTGTTCGCAGACAATTATTCCAGAATAAGTCTCCAGTTTGCATTTGGAATAGCTTTCCCCACAATTGGCGTCGCTGCGGACCTTTATCACTGCAGCAGGAAGTGAAAGCAATGAGAGTGCAAGGCAACGTCAAATAAATGATAATGGCAGTGAATGCGTTGATACACGTACGCGACGAGAATGCGCTTTGTCCGGGTGACGTTTTTACAACGAGGGAATAAACAGGTCATAGAAATGAAAATCGTCGATTACGACCGATGACGGAGTTTCTGAAAACGGGGTCGCTGCTTTAAATCAGAATTATTATTTAACACGCTACTGAGACGCTTCAATCGGTTTCACCTTGAAATTCACTTTCATTAATTAGAGAATAATCATATTACTCTTTATACAGATATTTTAGATTAACTTGAAATATAAACTCTTGTTCTTGTTGTGTTTTTGAAAATCAATATTCATTTTATCCAAATTTTCTTCAAACTTTGCTCAGGTTCAAAAAAATGAAACGAAAAGTTCCTTGCGGAAATTTTTCAGGTGTGAATAGTTTTTGAAATCGGGAGGTTTTAGTTTAGGAGTAGCATTAAAGCGACGCTAATGGCTGATGTGTCACTGGTGGCACTCCATGCGCTATAGACATTCCACTAACAGATACGTAGATTTTCCAATAATTATACTATAATAAAACAGTTTGCAGGAAGACATTAGTTTCATTTTTGCACGCAGAATAATATGAATGTTCTTAATTCTATTTATCATGGAAATAATAAAATTTATCAATAAATTTATCATGGGAATGATTTCGTCAAGTTATGATATGAATTGGCATAAAATATCCAAAAGTATTGATTGAGTGGTTCTCAATGGATTTTTTTGATCAACCTAATTTCTTGTCATATAAATTATAGTCACGCTTGACCCAGAGACTAGTTGGAAGTACTTTATTTGGTCTAGAAAAGTGGTAAGAGTAAAGGGAAGTGAAAAGGAACTAGATTCAGCGACTGTACTAGAGAGTGGGCGTTTCGCGATACGAAAAATTTAATCTGTCTCGCCAACGTGAGAACGTTGGCGAGACAGAATCTACGTTCAACACTTGAACAATGACGCTTATATTATTACCCCACGGTGTCTCATAAACAATAATTTTTTTATTCCATTTTTTATTGAAAATATAACGGCCTATTTTCCCTTGAAAAAACTTTCTATTAATTTGACCGAAACCTAATCCAACCTCATACTCAAAATATCACTTCCATTGAACACATTGTTCCGAAAATCTCTATACTCTTTAGATTATGAATGCAAACCTTAGACAAAGAGATTCATCTTGTTGGCCGGAATCTTAAATCTACGATTTCCCCATGCTTTGCATTTACCTTAATTTGTGTACGGACACTACATTCTACCTCTCTGTGACAGACCACGTTGGATGTCGAAAGTGTTCTGTGACAATACACGAGACAAGATTCAAGAAACTGAATTAATTTTATTACATTTTTCTTGCGTAAAAGATACTGTATTATTACCTTTACAAATTGGAGCAAATGATGAATAAATGGTAAACTGAATTCTAATTCTGCAGGTTCTATGAACAATGGATCTAGCAGTTACGAAAAATTCTGAAATATCTTCAGCAGTTGCCATTCATGGAACTCTTCAAAATAATTTTTCAGTTATTATAGCATTGCCTTGTTCAGGGTGGGTTCAAAACCACCAGAGCCTCGGGAAAAGTAAATGGAAAATTTTGAACCCCAGGTCTCCTAAGTGGAAAGCTGACGCAATGTCGCCTGAGCTACTGAAACTCTAAAAATATATCTATATATATGAAAATTTCGTGTCACGATATTTGTCCCAAATAAACTCCTAAACTAATAAACCGATCTTGATGAAATTTTGCATACTGTGTGTAATTTGGTCTAACTTAAGGCATAGGATAATTTTTATTTCTATTAATGACATACATTTTTTATTTCAAATTAAATGTTTATTGAACAAATAGTAATCATTATTTGTAAATCCATGAGTTTCTAACAGATGGCGGTGGAAGTTTGTTTATTGACCAACATTCCAACGCATTTAACGTTCTATAGGTTGGGTAAGCAATCAATAGATGGCGTCATGTTTCGACTTCTTGATGCTATGATCTATTTCACGTCACATGTATTTCCTACTTCCACATACGTGTATCATTTTTTTATTTTATATATTTCACACGATTCTCTACGGTTTATTTGATTTTACAATAATCTTGTCGAGTTTGAACGATAAATAATATAATAGAGGTCATCCTTCAAGTTATTCAACTACGAACGAAGTCTTTTGATAATAAAATTATTACGGCCTGACTGGAAAATGTGTGACGTCTCACTGATAATAGCAGGTGACACGTGGCCCTCCTTTAATTGTCTAAAATCATTATCATAATAACGAACGTCACTACCCCGTTCATGCATTCATGAATGTTCATATCTTAATTTTTTTGAAAATATAAAGGACACTCCTCAGGTTCTCCTCTTCTTTCAGGAAGTTCAGATAAAACTAATGTTTGATTTTTAAATACAATCGTTTTTTATTTTGAGGTTTACGGAAGGTCAACAATCTCTGCATCGGTCACTCGCGAACGAATCACGAAATGTACAGGCGATGTCAATACTCAATAAAGTTTACTGAATACCGAAGACTGAGAACTTTCGCCGTCAACTTCAAAGGCACACGTGAATTAGTTCGAGGATAACAACGTTATAAAACAGATTTTTATCTTGGATAAGTGATGAGAAAGGTCAATGATGAGACCTGAGATCAATGCATTGAAAAGAGTAGATTATTTAAACAATTTTTTGCTGATTGGTAATATTTATTCTGGCATATTTACAGCTGTGAAGCGTAATACATAACTTGTTTAAACAGCTTGTGAGTAATCTGACAGCATTTATCAAACAGACGAGATATTTCCCAATTCGTACTTCCTTCCTGAAACTGATTCTTTTCCTGTTACGAGACGTGTGATAAAAAAGTGTATTTTCACTTTGTTATATTAAACATGAAACAATTTAATTGTATTCAATTATACCTGACCCTAAAGCCAGCAACAAACATCAACATTTTCTAAGAAATTTATTATTGCGGGCCAATACAATTCCCCACCGATTGTAAAACATACATTTTCATTTGAAAATAATGTTTCTATTAGATCCTAAAGGAACGGAATTCTCTAATTTCTAAGGCTTAATTTTGTGAATAACAATTTCGTCATGATTTGTAAGAACACCAATAAGGCCATGATAGTTAGCCGATTCTTACCTTACCGACATTTTTTTGCAACAACTCATGTTCACATGAATTAAAATACCGTGTTGAATCCATGGACATAGAAATTAACGGGACGGAGCACAAACCTGCGGGGTCTGGCAACGCGTAAGTAAGGGGAACGACGCAC
>WSXT02229701.1:0-16338 GCA_011762715.2 Neuroterus valhalla | reverse complement strand
GAAAATTCAAGATGTGAAATTTCAGACGATTCTAATACTTTCTCAATCATAAATGATGAGAATGTAAAAAAATTGTCTAATAAATTATTGGAATGTCTTGTGCATGTTTACGTTGAACAGATACGCAATATGTAAACGAAATGAGAGCATTGCAAAATCAGCACTCTTATACATTTTTGTGACGTGCTATTCTGTAAATAAATGTAATCATTTTAATCAAAATTAATAAGTTTTGTGAATAAACAGAGAGGAACAAGTTTTCAAAAAATGAATAACAGACAATCTGGTTCTATCGTAATCTGACATCGGGAGGCGTTTCCAACATAAAGTCATCTGATAAAAGTGTTGTGGAACAATGAGAAGGATTTGTCCGCCCTAATTAAAAACAATAATTATCAAAATTTATAATAAATAATGCAAACTACTTATCTCAAACTGTGATAATTAATGAACAATAATCATAATAATAGACATGAAATATTCTGTTTTTTTAATATAACAAAGAATGTAATTAAGAATAATTCCGAAGAAATAAAAGGGGAGACTGGTAAATAATGAACATGAGTACATAGTGGATAACGGATTGTCTACACAGTTAACGGAATTTTCGAAAACCTATTTTTTCCGTGTACAAATAGGAATAAAATTAATCTGATTTTATATTTTCTCACAAGAAGTCCAAGCAGAATATTCCAAAATATTTAGAGTCGATGCCGGTGTAATTATAAATTCTATGAGGCAAAATCCACATTATCCAGTGTGTACTGGTACCCAGTATTCATGAGCTACTTGTACTTGACTTGATTAAAGTTGATAATTATTTATTTATTATTATTATTATTATTATTATTATAAAAAATTCACATTAACCAGTATGTATGCTCTTCCCCTGCTATACAATAACAATTATAATTATATAAGAAAGTAAATATACATCTTCTTACCACTCCCATTTGCATTCATTGTCTTCAGATGACAATACTCATCAAGGAATTCCTTAGCACTGTTTTTCAATTCAATTGTATCTTATTTATTTATTTTTCGATTGTCAGAAACACATGTTCGTTTTACTTCTGCCATTATTTTTCACATAGTTTCTTCGTGAAAAAAACATTCTAAATGTCACGATTTTTTCTTATTTAATAAAATAATAGCTCACACATTTTTTTTTTAATGACGATCGAGTCCACCGATTCGCGGTCCTGAAGTAGACTAACTGCGGCCGCGAGGCTTCGAATTATTATGCTGGCGACCAATATTCTACCGAGCGGTCATTTAGAATTTCAAGAATTTAAATAATTAATTTTCATGGATTAATCATGAAGCCAATATTGAAGTAAAATTTTCCTACATTGTAGAATTGAGTCTCAAATGCATACAAATTTCACTGCATATACGGATAATATTTGAATAATATAATTTTTTTTATAGATAAGAAATTAATTCTTACTCACCTTCGCAAGATACATCCATGCAACCCCTTTCTATTGACCTCTTAACAAGAGAATTGAATTTTATTTCTCAAATACACAATTACATTTTTTTTCACATTTTTTTATTTTATAAAACATCATGCAACTGATCAAAATACTTCTCATATATAATAATAGATTTTTATTTTCATCAGTTCAAAATCTTTTTTTCTTACATAATTGGCTCTATCTTCGAATTTGTAAGTTTTTAAATCAAGTTTTCAATCCTTCTCAATTTTCAATTGTTGAGAATCGTCGAAAAAAGTAAATTTTGAATATTTGAAAGAAAGTTGAGACTTTAATATTCGTAAATTCGATTTCTGAAAATTCAACTGTTGAAATTTCAATTTTCTAAGATTTCGAACACATTTTTTCAAGTCTATCGTTGAATGTTTGTCTGTTGAAATTTCGGCTTTTCTTATTTTCCACTTTTAAACATTTTGAGAATATATTTGATAATTATAAATAATAATAAAATAATAATATATTCAATAATATATTTGGACGAAAGTTGAATTTTCAAGATGATTGAAATTTGAACACTTGGAATTACAGCAGTTCTGTTTTCAACAGTTGTATCTTGAGCAGTTATTCTCCAAAATTTGAAAACTGACCTGCCTAAAATTTTCTTTTTTCTTGAATTTTAACTGTTAAACATCAGGTAATATAAACATGCTAAAAGTCCAAAATCGTAGAAATTAAAAATTCACTCATTAATGGATGAATTTTTAATTTTTCTGAATTTGCATCGATTGAAAGATTTACTGCTAGAATTCCGGTACACAACACGTTTAATTTTCCTTATTTTTTAACAGAAGGAAATTTATTTGTTTTTCCAAATTTTTATTTGTTGAATATTCAAAGAAAAACTCGTTTTTATATGAAAAGATAGATGATAACGATTGGCAACATTCATAATAAATTTGATAAAAAAAGGATGTACGATTTCTTTGATTTTTTGTAGTTTAGTTTTAGTAATGTTCAAAATTCTTTTTTTATTTCTTCAATTCTCAAGAGTTTTGAATTCGATGAAGAAGTGAATTTAGAATGAAAATTGAAAATAAATAAATATTAAACAGTGAAAAATTCGGTTTTTATGTTCGCATTCATCAACTCTTAACACAATATTCGAGAATTCAACTGCTGAAATTCTAATTTCATAGAAGTGTTAGCTAGAAATTCAAGAAAAAAAACGAATTTTGTGGAAAATTAAAATTCTCCAACTGTTGAAAACTCAGAAGTTATAATTTTATCTGTTACACAAAAATTTTCACCTTTTTTTTCATCAGTTGAAAGTTATATGGAGGAAGTGTATTTTGGAAAAACCTGGATTTCTAACAATTAGAAATGCAGCAAATGTAGAATCGAAGCATGTTGGGAATTGACTTTTTGACGGATCAATTTTCAATCTCCAACTGCTAGAAATTCTGCTATTGATAATTCAATTTTCTTCATTTTTCAAATCTTGGAAAATCAAAGAACGGAAGAAAATTTTTTATTAAAAATAATTGATAATATGTAAGAAAAAATAATTCTAGGGTGCGATTCTTCTAACTCCAGATTATTAGTTTATGTTATAAAAAAATTTAAATAAAAGATTCATACCTCAATCATCTAGTAGTCTTAGGACTTTCTTTCTTCGAAAGAAATGACTGAAAAATGTCTAGAGTAAATGATATGCATGTTTTTTTTTTCATTATCAGATAATAATTGTCAAATGTTTTAATACATTCTATAAAAGAATATTTCAATTTTTGACTTTCCCTGAATTTTTTGAAGTTTAGGATTCAATTTTTTTCATTTTTTTTATGTGTAATCGTTTCAAATCTGCTGAAAATTAAAGAAAAAAACCGATTTTGGGGAAGAATTGGATGTTGGACTAATGTAAAATAAAACATTTTCGGAAGCTGAATTTTTAACTGCAAAAAATTCAGGATAAAAAAATTTCTGGAGGAAATTCATTTTTGAACAGATGTGTTTTCAATTGTTGAAGATTCACTGTTGAAAATTGAAGAATTTTAGAATTTCAGCAGTTGGAATTGCAAGAGTTTAATTAAGGTACAAAAATCACGAGCAGTTCAATCGAATCTTTGAAAATTGAAAATTCAACAGATGAAAATAATTTTTTTAAAGTTCTTCTCTTTGTCAAATTCAAACTGTTCAAAAAATGGAGTAAATGATAGGCATTCGGAATCAAATGACACTAGAAAGTAACTTTCCGGGAGTTAAATTTTCGATTTTCTTCGAATTTTTAGCGTTCAAACATTTTGATAACAATTTCATTATGTTTATATCTATATTTTTTAAATAATTTAACAAAGGATTCTCGATCCCGTCTTTATTGAAGAGTTTCTCACCGTAAACTGTAGAATTGAAATATAAATTACACTTAATTTTTTCATTATATTGATTGCAGAGGGAACCAAAAAAATACAAAACTGCATAAAAAGTAAAGTGATATATTTAAAGGTTTTCAAAAGTCACAGCATTACTAATGATGTTCCATTTTCAGAGGCAGTTTTCATTTTCATGATAAAATTCTAACAATTTTCTAACACACACAGACGTATTTTTGAACATGCTAAACATAAATATTGAAGACATTGAATCAGACGGCATATCGAAATAATTCAAATTACATTCACTAATTATATTTTCGAAAAAACATCAATACCTCTTTGTTGAAAAAATAAATAATTCCCAAGTATCAACAAATAAAGAATGACATTATTCCAGTTCAATTTTTGAATTAACATTTGATATGTCGAATGAATGCTGAACAGCGAAGATACTTAGAGTAAAATGGTATTAAATTTTCGTTGATAAAGTTCTTAAACAAAGGGCGGTCCAAGAAAAGCTTCTAATTCTCAGAATGGCACTACTGAAAATTTTTTTTCTGAGTTCAAATTTACCCCTGACTTTCGGCCGAATTGGAAAAAAATATTTGATGGGCCCCCGAGCTTCTGAATTAAAATTTCGTTCATACATATCGGCTTGGAAGTCCCTTAATATTTTTTTTCCGACAAAAATTAGAAGTCATCTTGAAAAAGGCAGAAAAGTTTCTGGAGGTACTTTTTGAAAAAAGCCTTTTTTGTACCACCCTGAAGTATTTCACGCATCATGTTTTCTAATGATATTACTAAGTTTCGAATAATCTCACCTTATTAGTTTTATAATTAGGCTTATTTGACTCTAAAGTTATGTTGATTTCCTTAGTTAATTAATTTAAGTGGTATTCTAAGTTATTTGAATAATCTGAATGACATGGTTAAGATTATATGAAAAATATATTTTTCAGATATATTTTAATATAATAATCAATTAATCATATATGATTGATATTTTTCCTTCCCTAATTGTTTATTATCTTTTTCCTAAATTTAACTTGGTTCCATTCTTAAAGTAATTCTCTTTTCAGAGTTTTGTAATTAAAGAAACTAACTTGGAATGGTAGATTACGAACTAAAAATGTTCCCTCAGACAGTAAATCCATTCAAAATGAAAAATTCATGAACTAAAAATTTAATCTTCCCAAAAGCTACCCTTTTAATCCCCTCTTTTTTAATAATAGAAGCTGACTGGAATTTCTTCGGATTCAAAATAAGTTTAAATGGTGCTGAGACTTTGTTTAATATTTTGACATTTTTGGAAATCATTTCATGAGTGCAGAATTGTATAAAAATCGTTTTTGTGAACTTTGAAAAATTCTTGATTATTCTAAAAATTGAAAGTTGAACTTTCGACAGTCGAATTTGGAACGGTTAAAAATGTATTCTTTCCTCCAGACTCTCTTCTTTGTTCAATTTTGAATAGTTTGGAGAGAAAATGGAATTTCCAACTGCTGGAAACTGGTGAAAATTAGGAATTAACTTTCCTCATGGTTCAATTTCCAACTTACTGGCAATTCACTTGATTGTCATTTTAACTATTAAAAACTCAGTTCCAATTCAAAATTCAGTTTTCTTCCATTTTTAACAGATAAAAATTCCAGTTTTATCCTAGCTATATTTTTTCCTAAAATTTTTACATGTTGATATTTTAGGTTTTCCTTTTTTTCAATCTTCAACAGTTCGAAATTCAGAAAGAGAGTCAATTTTGAAATGAAGTTGATTCCCTTTTTCTTGAATTGTTGAGTTTTAAAACTTCCGAGGAATGAATTCCAAACGATTTAAGTTCAGCTGTTTAATATTTAATTTTCTTAAAAAATTTTCTTTTCCCTTAATTCTCAACTGTTAGGAATTCGAGAAAATAGGAAAATCTAAAACTCCAAATTAGAGCAATTTAAAAAATGACTTTGAAACAGTAAGTTTCTTTTACTAAGAATAAATTGAAATACTTAAATCCAATTATTTAGTGCAATGTTACTTTAGATAACAAAACTCTTTGTAAATCAATGTATCGAAAATAATGGATTGAATTGAATCAATAATGGATACACCATACGTGTTGTTTAACTGAAATTTCAATTAATCATTCCAGGTAAAAATATGATTTCAATTAATGGTCAAATGTAGAATGCATTATACACTCTAGGAAGGTTTCCCCTAAAAGATAAAAATCGAAAAGTTATGTTAGGAATCTGAATATAATTGCAATTTTCATTGGAAATTCGAAGGGAACCTTCCCACAGTGCATAAATAATAATCGAAATTACTTAGGATTTGAGAATATTCAATTTTATTCGATTAATAGTGAGGACTCTGTACGTGTCGAGGGATCAAAATTATCATAAATTATTTGAGAAACATTTGTGATTCCGATTATTTATTACTGTAGATTGCATTGTCTACTCTGGATGAGTTCCTCCTTTATGATGAAATTTCATTGCAAAAATTATTTAAAATTATAATGGATACCTCAATACAGTTGATGATACATCCTACAGTGGATAACCATTCATTAAGACCACTCAATACTTGAAATTAATCAATTGTATTCATTTGACAGTAAGGAACACTCCACGTGTTGATAAAAAAGTAATGATCAGAATCTAGATTTGATTGCAATTATTATTGACAAATGTAAGGGTAACCTCCCTACAGTGGATAATGCAGCCAACAGCGGAAAATTATTAATCTAAAACGATGAAGAAACAGGATTAATTAGTTTGATTTATTTGATAGTTGATACACTCAAACGGGTTAATAAATAATGATTACACTCATCAACATTAGGTACATTTGTGATATAAATCAACTATCAACTGTAGGTTGCATTATCTACTTGAGGAAGGTTTCCCCTGAACGATGAACATCTTTTTCTCTTTTGATTCGTGAACATTCATTGCCATTTTTTTCTCATCATAAAAATTTGTTAAATGGATCCGTTTCGACTTTTAATATAAATTACATTCGATACAAATTAATCCTTATTCTAGGGGTCGTTGATATCGTGTAGAGACTAGTACGCATCGGGTAGGAGCACATACTGGATAACGCCAATTGGATTGTATTCGGAGTTGAACTGAATATTAAATTAATAATTAGATTGAGGACTGGGGTGAATTGGATATAATTGAATTCGATTGCATGGAAGGGATTGGAATAAAATTAATCTACTTCAATATTTTTTCACAAGAAGTTTCAGCGAATCGCTCCTCTTAAAATAAATGAAAGTCGGATATTATTATTCCTGATAGAGAAAATTCACATTATCCAGTCTGCACAAGTCTCCCCTATTTTGAGTTATTTATGTGGGTTACAAGATAAACAAGTTCTCGCAACTTTTGGTTTTCCTCTTCAATCCCAATAATTGTTTGAGGATTTTTTTTCTGTTTTTGCTCCTTCGTCTTCTTGTCGCTTGATCTCGATCACGTTGTGGATTCAATTTAATTTGAGCCAATATTCCCACAAGGAGCTCATCAACATGGTGAGCCAATCCAGATGAAGTTTCGATGAATTTGCAGCCACAGCTGTTTGCCAATCTCCGACCCACTATCAATTTAAAAAGGAGAAAATATATAAATATAGGAATAATAGAAAGAATTATGATATTAAGGAATATAATAATTTCCAATATTGTTTAGTGAGTTCAGAAATCTTAATATTAGATGAATCGAGTTCGAAATTCACCATTTCTCTTCACAATTGGTCACAGAATGCGAATAAAATATTACTTTTCAAATATCACCCCTATAAGTATGTTTTATAGGGTCCCAAAAAACCCCCATAAGGGATTTCTCTTAGAAAAGGGTTAGAAAGTCAAGGTTTTTTCTGAAATTCTCGACTTATTTTCAACGTTTTAATTAGAGCGAGGTAATAATCAATTAGAGTTAATAAAAATAATTGTTTAAACAATTTGTTATCATTAATAGCAATATTCTCTTAGAATAATGCTACAAAGTTGCGGTTTTTTCTGAAATTTGAAACTTTTTGTCAACTTTTCACTTGGAATGACTTAATATTTGATTTAATTCTACAAAAATAATGGTCTAAATAAACTATTATTGTCATAACCTATCTTCTCTTAGACTTGTGCTAAAAAGTTTCGGTTTCTTTCTAAACTATTAAGCTTTTTCTCAACTTCTCACTTAGTGAGGTAAAAATTAATGCGAGTTAACAAACATGCTTATTTGAACAATTTATTATTGCTCATGACCATTTTCTCTTAGATAAGTGTTAAAAAGTTGTAGCTTTTCTGAAATGTTCAATTTTGCTCTACCGTTTTAGCGATGGACAAATAATTAATAAACATTAGAGAGAATCATATTTTACGTAGTATTGTATTTTTTCATGTAAATTATTTTTGTTCTTTTTCCAATGTTGAGAAAAATAATTAAAACAAAGGAGAAAAAAGTTATAACAATAATAATTTGTTTAAAAAATGATTTTTGTTAAATTAAATTGAATATTAGCTCACTTCAAGTGAAAAGTGGGCAAAAAGTTTAAAATTTCCGAAAAAACCGCAAGTTTCTATCATTAAGCAGAAAAAATATTATAAGCAATGATAATAAAATGTTCAAATAATTGGTTTTTAACATGAATTAATAATTACTCTGCTCTAATTGAAAAGTAATAAAAAGTTAGAAATTTCAGGAAACAACCGCAACTATGTAATATTAATTTAGAAGAAGACAGCTATAAACATTCACGATTTGTTTAAACAATTATTTTTCCTCAATGAAATTGAATAATTACCCACTTCAAGTGAAAAAAGGACAAAAAGTTGTAAATTTCAGAAAAAACCGCAACTTTGTGGCCTTATTCTAAGAGAATATTGTTATGAGTAATAACAAATTGTTCAAACAATTTTTTATGTTACTCTTATTGACTATTACCTCACTCCAACTGAAACGTGGAAAATAAGCGTAAAAATTCAGAAAAAACCTTGACTTCGAAGAAAAAGTTGCTAAAAATGATAATAAATTATTTAAACAATTTGAATAAATATCTAATTATCAGTTTAAAGTAGTATTCCATATATTTTAAACAACCTGCGTTAAAAAAACCACAAAAAAAATTATTATTTTATTCGCCCAATTGTGAACAGAAGTGGTGAATTTCGAACTTGATTCATCTAATATTGAGTTTTCTGGGAAAAATAAAAAAAAAAAAAAAAAAAAATTGCATGAAAATTCGAAAAAATTTTTTTGGACCACCCTATCGTACATAATAACCTGTCCTAATTAAATTTAGTGGACTTCCAGTCGATATTGAATAGTGGTGAAAAGGGTGGAACTAAATAAAATAAGAGGAAAGAGAATAGAAGAAAAACCAAGAGAATAAAAAGAATAGAATAGAAAGAAGTTGAGTAGGAATAAATGGAATAGAATGATACTCTCAAAAACTGGATCAATCCTATTTTATTTTAAACATACTACATGAAGCAAATCGATAATTCGAAATTTGTATGCAAATTACTTTTTGTAAAAAATTAAGGAAGTTCCTCAATTTAATTCCTACCATAAGAAATGCGCATTATCCAGTATGTGAAGTTTCCCTGATGATATATGATGGAATTTCATGGAAGGGAATTCAATAGTATGGAAAAGAATATAATAGAATAGAATATATTAGAATAAGGAAGTAGATCCGAGAAGAGGATGGAATTGAATGGGATATGAGAATAGGAAAGAAGAGAGAGTTGAGGAGAATATGAGAGAATAAGATTGAATATAATAGAATTGAATAGAATGGAATGATGCTCTAAAAATCCAGATTAATTTAAATTAGATTTCACTAGAGTAAAGTGGCACACACTGGATAATGCAAATAAATGATTGAGGAATGGGAGGGAATATAATAGCATGAAATAAAAAAGAATAGAAAAGAATATGATGGAATAGAATAGAATAGCAAAGGAAAGAATAGAAGAGAATAGAGAAGAGGTAGAATAAAATGTAAGGAGAGTCGTTAAAAGTATAGAAGAAAGAAAAGGAGAAGAGAAAAGAGAAGAGAACAGAAGGAACAAAAGTGAACGAAAGAGAAGTGATGAGGGGAGTAGAAGGGTGGAGGGTGGAGAAGAGAAGAGAAGGAGAAGGGTATCTCAACAAGTCTCTCCTTCCTCCTGCCAATAGCGCTAACTTTACGACCCTCCTTTCTCAATCTTCCACTGCTTTTTTATACTCAGTAGGTCGGAAAGAACAATGGATATTCTAGTCCAATCCTTGTTATTCTTCTATACATTCTTTCCTCTCTTGCTATTTCAATTAATTTCTTTTTTTGATCTCCTCCTCCCTAGTGTGAGGGATCTATTCTTCTCCTCTCCTTTCCTTTCAAAATAGAAGAGAATAGAATACAGAAGGAGCCATTTGAAGGGAAAGAGATGAAATACAATGAAAATGAATGGGCTAATACACAGAACGGACGATCTTCCCCAGTTTATCGAATTTAATCGAGGAATACTACTACATACTGGATAATACAAATTAATGATTCAAGAAGTATAATCAAATACCTTTTTCTAAAAAGATTCTAGTTTTTCTTAATTTTACCTTTACTATTAAAAATCGAGCATCATCCACTATCCACCTTCGTCCAGTCTCAAAATAGAACGTATAGGTAAATTCTATTCTATTCGGAGTGGATTGTAACTTAGGTTGTTAATACAAGGACATAATTATAATTATAAATGATGGAAATAAAAAAGTCACCCATTGCTGGAACTTCTCGTTTCCTCTCGAGGTCAACTTTATTCCCTGCGAGGATAACACCATGACAGGCCATGTAGTCACTCTTCCACAAATGGAGTAGGGTTTCCTCCGCAA
The DNA here is from genome assembly GCA_011762715.2 of Neuroterus valhalla. Lineage (NCBI taxonomy): Eukaryota > Metazoa > Arthropoda > Insecta > Hymenoptera > Cynipidae > Neuroterus > Neuroterus valhalla. The sequence goes on along the minus strand of WSXT02229701.1, from coordinate 5,661 downwards.
ACTTTAAACTTTTTCTGTCGACTACGGAATAGACGACGACAAATACGTCTGGGTTGTAAGTGGAGCAGAAGGTCTCGACCTGAAAAGTTTGATAAGAAAAGGAATAATAATGAATTGAATTATTCTTTGTCTGTTTCCTCTCCCTCTCTACCTTCTCTTGATACTTCTCGCACCCTTAACAATTCCATAAAAAACTTGTTCAGATCTGACATTATGATCTTTTGAATAATTCCTTCCCTCTTCTTCTCCTTCTTCCTCTTTCTATTTACTATTTTCCATACTTCTTCCTCAATGCTAGTCTTATCTGCCTCACTCTCGTAGCTTATATTCCCTTCTTTTTTGTCTATCACTGACATAATTGAATGCCTACTTTATTATCATTCCTTCTTTTGCACCACTTTTATTTTTCACTACCCTCTTAATTCCGCCTAATTTTTTTCTCCTGACATTCCTCATTCAAGCCATATCTTTATCCCCTCTACTCACTCCTTCCTTAACTGCATCATCTAAAGCTTTGTGTACTTTCCCTATTATCATTTCTATGTCTCCTTCTACAGTTTACCCTCTTATATTAACTTTTTTAACCTTATCCTAAGTTCTTCTACCTCCTCTGCTGAATAATTAATTTTTCAATTTGTCACTTCTGGAGAGACTTGATCCGAACCTAAGTACTTCTTGATTTATTCTGTAAATTCCTTCCCTCTCTATCCAACACTTCTTTCGTATTTGAATTATTTACAACTGTTCTAATTTTATCCACATTACTTCCAGTCACTCTTCTTCGACCCCTCTTTATCTATATTTAAATTTATTCCTACTATCTTCTACCTTTAACCTCTTCTTTCTAATCCTTATCTCTTCTTTCGTTTATCCTTTTTTTATTCTTTTAACTCATTCCTATTCGCTTTCTTCCATATCTACTCATTCCTTTTTCTTAATACTATTACACCCCCTCCCACCCTGTGCCCTTTTTTTATTTTTGCTCTTCTATTTTTGATCCACCTACCTCTACTTCTTTTGTAGCCTCCCCTCAATTTCCCTCAATCACTCGCTCCTAGACTTGTCTTCATCAACACAACTCCCCATTTTTTTTAATTTCTCGTGAATCAGCCATCCAAGCCTTCTCCAATCCAGTAGCATATCCCTTATTCTGCTTCCCTTTTATTTCTCATCATTTTTCTATTCCTTTCATCACCCATTTCCTTTTATTCCGTTCCTCTCTCACCTATTTCCCTGTTCTCTCGGATCTTACTGAGTCTTCCCCCTCTTTGTATCTAGACATAGAGCGGAGATATGAATGGGAGTACTTTCAAAGAGAAAGTAGCCAATAGAGAAGGAAGGAGATTGAGTTAGAGTGATTGATTTCAACCGGTTATGTAAAGGGCGATGAGGATGTAGAATGCAGAGAGGGGAGAACAAAACAATATTAGGACATGTTATTGTTGAAAATGAGGCAATGAAGAACATGAGGAGGCAGGGGTGTCCAACGCAAGGCTGGTGCGCTTCTCTTTTTTTCCCTCCCCCGAGCGCTTCTTCGAAAATTCTCTTCTCGTTTCCCCTTTTTACATCACGCTCACCGCATGAACGCATTCAAGGTTGTAAGGGAGGGGATTGACTAGTGACAGTCATTTACACCGTTGCTCACGCGTTGGACACCCCTGGAAAGAGCGATGCAATGCGAAAAGAAGAATGCAGAGTGTAGTGAGTTGTTTGATGGTAAGAGATGAGAATCAAGTTTTGGAAGAAAAGACAGGAAATGCTTGCAGAGAGAAAGAAGTGTGGAAAGTAATAAATATAGAGAGAAAAATAAAAGAAAGTTGACCGGAAGATTAGAAGCTCAGAATTTATAAGATATTTAATGGAATTCTAAGGAGGACTGGAAAATAAAATAACGGAAGTGGGGTGAAAAGCGACTGTGAAAGAGGAAGCACATATTCCGGAAAAACATGGGAATCAGCGGAAGGAAGAAGAGAGAAGAGGAAAGAGATCTAGAGGTTGCAATAGAGATGCATATGACAGACAGTAGGAGCTAAACTAGAGAAGGGGTAATGGAGGAGAGTTAGCAAGAACGTGTAACAAAGAGGCGGAAGAAAGAGGAAATAGGGCCATATAGTCTAGACAATAGGAAGAAAAAATAAAAGTTTTTTCTAGAGATTGGGATATAAGAGAAGATGACAATAACTGAAAGGAATTGTGAAGAAAGAGTAGAGGACTGCAGGTGAAGGATATATGTAAGGAGAGCAAGATACGTTGTATGGTATAAGGTGATAAAAAAGTAGGATAAATAAAATATGTGAAAAGAGGAGAAGAGGGAAAAAAGAGACGAATAAGAATAGCTAGTTGGGAAAAGGTTGAGAATAAATGTGAGCATCCCTGAGATGGTTGCATGAGAGAAGAAGAAAGGCAGGAAATATGGCAAGAGGATCAAGAAGAAGTTTTAGGGGAAGTAATTAAATAGAAAGGGAACGATGGCGTAAGAGAGAGAGAATGGAAAGCTTTGCGTGGGAGGGAAAGGAAGTGAAAAGGAAACGGAAATGGAAGTCACATATATCCATACGCGTAACTGAGATTGTACAGAAGGGTTCAAGAAGAGATTAATCAGAATGAAATATCAAGAATAGGATTGGATTGAATTGTAATTGGATTGGACAATAAGATATATGCCAATTTCCCTCTGAACTATTTATGTGTGTCAGTCTAAAACTTCTTTTTTCTAGCTCAAATGATCTGATTAATTAGAGCATTTCCTTCCCGTCCCTCACACATAGATTCCAATTAATCATGATGAAGCACTAAGGGCAGTAATTGATCTATTATTTTCAATTTATACCTAATTTTTTTTACTACTGACCTTTCTGTATCTTGTTGAGGGCAATAGAGGGACGTTGTAATTAATCAAAATGGCCTTTATTTCCCCCTAAGTTATTGTTCATTTCTTATTTATAAACGTTGAAAAAGTTTGAGTATCTATTCTTTCAGGTATAATAAGCATTAGGAAAGAATGCAAACACTTTTTCAATTTCAGTTATTGGGAAAAATTATTTGATTCGTTCAGATGAGTAAACTTTTTATTTATCCAAATGATCCGAATATATTTTCCTTACCGACATTTCTGATGCAGGGTGATCAATTATTTCGAGCTCTGTCTCCTGATCATCGATCATCACAGACACGCATTTTTGGCCGTATTCATCATCTGAAATGATAAATGAAAGTTATAATTACAATTTGTCTATTGGACAGGTGAATGCAATTGATAAGATTAATCAATCAAAATAAAGCGCAGAACGCGCGTGATGGTCCCTAGCTAAAAAAATGGATAGAATTGATTAAATGGATAATAGTACATTTCGATGCGTGTGTGAGATGTGTTCAATAACATCGCCACTCACACACGTATAGTGGATGAAATGGATGCAATGGATGAAGTAAATGTAATTGATGGAATTGACCAAAAGAACGATGTGGATGGAGCGGATGAGGAGAATAGAGTGGAGAAAGATGGTGAAGCTAATGAACTAGATTGAAGAGATAAAATGGATAAATTGGTTAAAATTGCCGAAATGGATGAAGTCAAAAAATGAATGAAATCGAAGGAGCGGATTAAGTTCATAAGGTGGAAGAGGTGGAAGAGGTGGATGGAATGGATGAAGTAGATGAGGGGAACAGGTAGATGAAGTGATGAACTGGATACAGTAAATCGAGTGCATAAAGTAGATGAAGTGGATACAGTGGGGGAAATGGATGAAATAGGCAAAATGAATGAAATTGGCGAAGTGGATAAAGTAGATGTAATCCATGAGGTGGATGAGGCGAATGCGGTGGATGAAGTAGATGAATCGAATAAAGTGATTAAATCGGATAAAGTAGACGAGCATGATGAAGTTGATGGAATGGATTAAATCGACGAAATGGATTAGGTGGAGAAGTTGATGGAGTGAATAAAGTAGATGAGGTGGATGGAGTAGATGGAGTGATGAACTGGATAAAGTAGATTGAGTGCATACAGTAGATGAATTGGATAAAGTTGATGAAATGGATGAAATAGACAAAATTAATAAAATGGACGAAGTGGATGTAGTATACGAGGTGAATGAAGTGGATAATGCCGATAAAGTTGATGAGGTGAATAAGGTGGATGAAGTAGATGAAGTGGATGCAGTGGATGAATCGGATAAAGTGATCAAATCGGCTGTGTGTAGATGAGCATGATGAAGTGGATGAAATAGATGAAATGAATGATATCGACGGAGCGGATCAAGTGGATGAAGTAGAAGAAGTGGATTGAGTGGATAACGTAGATGAGGTGTATGAAGTAGATGAAGTGATGAAGTAGATGAAGTAGATTGTATGCATAAAGTAGATGACGTGGATAACGTTGATGAAATGGATGAAATATGAAAAAGTAATAAAATGGACGAAATGGATGTAGTATACGAGGTGGATGAAGTGGATAATGCGGATAAGGCGGATGAAATCGACGAAACGGATAAAATTAGTGTAATGAATAAGATATGACAATAAATGAAAATAAACTAGATGAAAAAAAGATATATCATAGAGGCTTTCTGAATACATTATTATTATTAATATATTGTATTTATCAAATTTATGTGCATTCATAATTGCAAACTTTGGGGTTCCTGCTTATAGCGACAAGGTCTAGAACTTGAAAACTTTGTTCATGCTCTGACGTTAAGTGAAATCCCACTTGATAAATTTTGTCTCTAGGACTGTTATGTGAATAACGTAAATCTCAAATGCATCATATATAATATGCAAATTTGATGTTTGCATCTAAAGTTCTCAGAAAATTGGGTTAATTAAGGGAAATGTTGAACAAAATGTAGCAATCTGAAATAGAAATCCTTCATTTACGGAAAAACTCATCACTAAGAGAAATATTTGTCTTGAATTTGATAAATCGTTTATTCGGGATATTTTTTTTATGTTACAATGAGAAAGTTCAAAATTGGATAAAATTATTCGCATTACAGAAGAAGATTTTAATTTGAAGAGAAAATATTGCTTTGATCCAAAATAAATATGTTCGGATCAAATAAGAGAGAAACTCTTCTCTGACTGAGAGTCGGTAATAATTTCTGTTTGACTAAGGATCAATCAATATTTACCCTTCATTCAGGGAAGATTTTTGAATCAAAGGAAAATTTCTCCAAACAGAAGCCAATGAAATGTTTTCTTTGAAAAAACAAAGATCCTTGAAGTTCAAAAAATTTTTTTTAATCGCAAAAATTCTCTCTAAAGGGGAAAAAATTCTTTGATCGAAGAACAAATGATATTTTTCTCCAACTTGAGGAAAATTCCTTCAAATCATATAAACTTTTCTTCGAGAAAAAGTGAATGGAGTTTTTTCTTAGGGGAAAAAAAATTTCGGGAATTGGTAATTTCCATTGAATCGAAGAAATTTCCTTTATGTCAACCAAAATTTCTCGACAGAGAACCAATAAGTATTTTCCTTTGATTCAACGAAAATTCCTCTGAACAAAATAAAATTTTTATACGCCAAGAGCTAATGATGTTTTTTTCAATCAGACGAAATTCTCTTTTAGCGGGTTGATTTTCCTGCGTATAAATAAAGCCATAGCGAATCTTTGACTTGATTCAGAGTAAATTTTTCTGTATCAATAAACGTTTTCGTTG
>WSXT02229690.1:3446-16338 GCA_011762715.2 Neuroterus valhalla | reverse complement strand
TCAAACTATGCAAGGTACTTGAAAATTTAATCTGAACTTGTAATAATAAATATAAACTAAACTTGTGCACCAAAAAAACATCTACAAATTGGGTAAAATGAACTTTTTGACAGGAAAAGTAGTTTTTGCTTCATTTATAAAAAACCATATAAAAAATGGAAAAAATGAACTTTTGGACAATTAACACAAGCTTGGAAAAAATGAAATAAACGCAAGTTCTTTACCAGGAAAATATCTTTGAATGTGTTATCAACTCCTCTAACAGGATATGTAGTTTTCATCTCGGTTTTCATTTCAATCAAGAAAAATAGCTATAGAAATGAAATAATAAAGTTTGTGAAAACATGACTAAGGCCATTGGATGCGTCGTTTTTCTTTCAATCGTATTAAAAAAATTAGGAATCAAAAAATTGAATTTCTAGAAAAGCTACTCAACATGTGAAAAAAAAATAGGCAACGGAACTTCTCTACCGTTTCTGACAAACTTTGATCGAGTGCGCAGTACGAGACACGCGATGAGAATGTAGTCGTTAAAGCCGGAGAAGCTTTAACAAAAGCGAATTCACACTAGTCAAATTAAAGTAGACAACATTCCACTTTTGAGTTTCGAAAGCTTTATGTACAAGTGGAGGGAGGTACAAAGGCTGAGCGCGTAGCGCGAGGTAAATTCATAACCGAGCGCAAAGCGTGAGGTGAAATCATCATCGAGCGCGAGATTCCAAAGACGCGCGCCCTAGGCGCGCTCAAACTTGCGAGCAAAGCGAGCCGCACGCGATGAGAATGTGCCCGCGCGGCGGGCAGATTTTTTCATATTAGGTTTACTCAAGGTTCTACTGGCCGTAGAGAAACACATTCTCATTACAATACTCGCCACTGATATTTACATCTCGCATATTTTGGCTAGCAAATTGAATTTTTCATTGTTTAAAAAGCGTTGTCACGATCAAAAAAAAATATACGCCGTATTGGGCAAATTTCACGTAAAACTTGTAAAACCTTCTAAGGTGAACAATTTTTCTATGTATTATATCTTCCTGACTCTTATTGTTTGGGTTGAAGATGGAATTTTTTTTTTTTGTAATTGTGTTATCAAAATAAATGTTTTTTGATTATACCATTTTTTCGCACCTTGAATAGTTTGAACGGAAAAATGCATTTTTGATTTTTCGAAAAGCGATTTTGATGGATAAAACCAGAACCATTGGACAAAAATGGCTGGGTAACGAACTCGTCCTTTCTTTTGCGGCCTTAAAAGATGGTACCAAAGCACAATCCAATATTATCATTTCTTCGAAACTTATCGAGTTCACAGTTCATTTTTCATTATTTTTTGTACATATGAGAAAAATTAAGCAACAAAACTTCTCTACCGCTTTGGGCAAACTTCGATCGAGTGCGCAGCACGAGACACGCGATGAGAATGTATTCGTTAAAGCCGGAGAAGCTTTAACAAGAGAGAATTCACTGTCATCAAATTAAAGTAGTAGACATTCCGCTTCTGAGTTCACAAGCTCTATCTAAAACTGTAGGAAGGTGTAAAGGCCGAGCGCGTAGCGCGAGGTGAATTCATAACCGAGCGCGGAGCGCGAGGTGAGATTATCATCGAGCGCGAAGCACGAGATCTGAGAGACGCGCGACCTAGGCGCTCAAGCTTGCGAGCGAAGCGAGCCGCGCGCCAATCGCGCGATGAGAATGTGCCTGCGCAGCGGGCAGATTTTTTAAAATTATTTTGTGTGCGATCGACATGAGCTCCCGAAAAAAAACTTTTTTTCTTCCTGACTTTCTCTTCAATCTTGCGATATTAGGCTGAAAATTTACATTTTCTGTTTAGATTTTTGAATTTTGAAAATGCCACAACTTTGACAATTTTGTTTTAGTCAAAAAAAATCATTTGGATAAATTGCCTCACTTCTCACTTGCTACAAGAAACCGTACCTACAATTTCTAAGTCTTTGAGGAAAATTCCAAAAAAATTTTCAAAATGCTCCCCCTCTTTCATTTTCCATTCAAAATAGCTGGCTAACGGACTTTACTTGTCTTTTTGGTTCCTCAAAATGGGTGCCAAAGCACGATCGAATATGATCATTCTTTCGAAAGTTATCGAGTTCACAGATTATTTTAAATTATTTTTTGTGCGTTCAAAATGGGCATTTTCGATTTTTTTAGAAAATTCAAAAAGTTGCATTCGCGATGTTATAGTCCTCTCGAAAAGAAACATTTTTTCTCTCTAACTTTTTTTTCAATCTTGCGTTATTTGACTAAAAATTATTATTTTCTTTTATATTTTTGATTTTTGAAAATGCCACAACTCTGACAATTTTGTCTGTATCAAAAAAAATCATAAGGATCAATTGTTTCTCTTTTTACCTTCTATGAGAAACCGTACTTTCGATTGTTGAGTCTTGGAAAAAAAAGTTGAAAAAATGCTCAAAATGTTCTTCTTGCATTTTTCTTCAAAAATAGCTGGTTAACGGACTCGACCTGTTTTTTTGGTCCCTCGAAATGCGTGACAAAGAGAAATCCAATCCGATCATTCTTTCGGAAGTTATCGAGTACACAGATAACAGACTACTGACAGACAGACACCTTTGTAAAACCATTTTTTCTAACTCAGGGGGTCTCGAAGCGTGGAGATTTCATCAAATCCGCGAAAGTCAATTTTCACATAAAACCAATACCTTTTCATTCAGAATGATAATGTAAGAATTTATATATATTTTTAGGGGAATAAATTTTGTTGTATATGTTTTTTATACCTTATATATTTTGGTCGAAAAATTGAATTTTTATAAAAATGAGACCAAAATTACCTTAATAAGAATAAAGAAAGAAACTGAAGATTCAACGAAAAAAAATTCTGGAACGGAAGATTTTGCAAGCAATACGATTTATTTCGGAACAAACAAATCTTTTATCAAAAGAACAGACAAAGTTCTTACAAAATACATGGATTATCTACCAAATAATCAAAGTTTTTACCGGAGAAGATGCATTTGAAGAAAAAAGGTTTTTAATTGAGACTGTTTATTTGAGATAGAAAGGAGAATTCCCGAAAAACATGCAATTTCCAACATATCAATGAATTTATTATCGATCCAACAATGTAAAAATTGTTCGTTTGCTTCTGTTTTTCTTGCAACCTATTTTACTCTTTAACTTCCGTGAAAGCAAGTAAATACATTATTTTATCAGTAGAAAAACAGTTTTCCAAATGCATTCTGTTTGTTATGCTGTCAGACTGGAATCATTCCTCCCACTGCTAATATTTACGTGGTTCTTATTTATATTATGATATGCGCAATTAAATTATAAAGCATTAAAAGACAATTCTAAAATGTATTTATTTCATAGTCAGAAACATCCAGATTTGTAAATTATTCAATTTCCCCATTATTTTTTACAGGAGTGTTGACACTTCGAATTGTCGTCATACTTATTCTTTGGATTTTTGAATTCATCACAAAATCGTACTTTGTTGCACCGGTGTTTGTGTGCATCATATGTCCAGACATAAGAATTATAAGACTGGCTCGTACAGTATGGGTCGTCCTTTAACGTCGGCGAACAAGCTATCGGAAGAATGTGAAGTTTAAAAATCAAATTGTATGAAATATAATACTTTATAACAGAAAATTTTATATTCAAATAAACAGATTTTTTTTAAACAATGTCACACATCAAGAAGAAGGAGGAGTAGTCTTGAATTTCATTATTACTAATAAAAATTGCGGAGTCGCTTACGTGCATCAGGTAAAAGTATTTAAAAAATAAATAAAAATATATGTATTTCCAACCACTTAGTCTAATTTTCAAAGGAAAAGTTAAAGTTTTATTCGGTAGAATCAATTTTTCTGTATAAAGATCTATTTTATACCGAAAAATAAATACTGGAAACCGTTGGAAAATTTATTTTAAGAAGACAATTATTATCCGATTTAAACTTTTCCTTTGAATAATAAAAGGGAAAGTTGCAGAAACCGTCCGGAAAATATGTCTCATAGCAATGTGAACGTCAAAAAAAATTTTTTAATTGTTATAACAAATAAGTGAATGGAAATGGTCTCAGGGGGATCGGCAGCGATTCGTCACTAGATTCGAAGTAAACTCGAACAATGTACAGATAAATAGTGTTTTTAATAGAAATAATCAAAATTAATAAATAATTCGGTATTTTGAAAGAAATTTTGGTGAAAAAATATTCATATCAGATTTTTTCATCCATTTATTCGAATTTTTTCATGAAATCGATCATATATATTACTTGGGAATAAAACCTGAGTATCGTAATAAGAATTTATGATTGTTTAAACTAACTCAATTAACAAATGCACTATTCAGCTGTTTTTGAGGCACAAACTTGATATTTTGACACAATCTGAAAACAAGTAAACATACCATTTCTTGAAAGAAGCTTTTTAATACAATATTTCATGAATAATAATTGAACCAGCTTCTTTCTCCTATAGCATCGCCATAAGCTTTGTCTTCTGTTAATATATCAGATGTGACTTTGGCTCGCAAATTTGAGCGCGCGTCTTTCGGATCTTGCGCTTCGCACTCGATGGTGAGCTCGCCTCGTGCTACGCGCTCGGCCTTTATACCTCCCTGCAGTTGCATGAAAAGCTTTTGGAACTCAAAAGCGAAATGTCAACTACTTTAATTTATGAGTGTGAATTCTCTTTTGTTAAAGCTTCTCCGGATTTAACGAATACATTCTCATCTCGTATCTCATGCTGCGCACTCGATCGACACTCGTCCGAAACGGTGGAGAAGTTTTGTTGCCTAATTCTTCTGACATAATGTGTAGTTCTTCTAGAAATTTAATTTTTCAATTTTTAATTTCATTTTTCACGATTGAAAAAATATTTTTTGGGTGAACAACTTTTCTCTATCAATGTTCTGTGTTAGCCTTAGTCATTGTCTCGAAAATTCTATTCTTTCCATACCAAAGAGAAAATTTTTTTTTCTTGAAGTTTTTTTTCATATCTTCCGTTTTTTGGCTAAAAGTTCTCATTTTCGTTTATATCTTAAATTTTTGCCTAAATCATATAAAATAAAGAAAACATGAAACAATTATATTTCTAGAAAAAATTCACAACATATGAAAAAAATTGGGCAACAAAACTTCTCTACCGTTTCAGACGATTTTTAATCGAGTGCGCAGCACGAGACACGAGAAGAGAATGTATTCGTTAAATCCGGAAAAGCTTTAACAAAAGAGAATCCACAATCATCCAATTAAACTTGTCGACATTTCGCTATCGAGTTTCAAAAGCTCTGTATGCAAATGTAGGGAAGTACAAAGACCGAGCGCGTAGCGCGAGGTAAAAATATAACCTAGCGCGGGGCGCGAGGTTAGTTTATTATCGAGCGCGAAGCGCGACATCCGACAGACGCGCGCCCTAGGCGCGCTCAAACTTGTGAGCGAAGCGAGCCGCGCGCGATGAGAAAGTGCGTGCGCGGCGGGCAGTTTTTTTAAACATGTTTCCGACCTCTGACGGGGTTGCAAATCAACATTGTTTATTAAGGAAGTATGTTTTATGTAACGTATATGTACATCTTTCTCTTCCACTTTCCGGTGTAGAATTTATTGTTTACTTCGGAGCGAACTTGCCAACAGTCGACAAAATTTTAACTACACAGTGCGCTGATTTATAGCGTACTCTGTAATAACTGAAATTTACTAATTTTTGCTACATAATTGTGGAATTTTCAAATAAAAAGATGAAATTCTCATCAAAAGAGGTTACTTTTATACAAAAAGTTGAATTCTTAAAACACGAGTTTTTATTTTTGAAAGGAAGCTAAAATCTTTCGAAAGTACAAGATCGGGACCTAAATAGGCATAAATAATTTTTCCAGTCACGAAGAATGGAAAATACACTGCTCACAAAAATTAAAGGATAAAACAAAAAATACCAAAATTTTTGCTGTATTCAGCATGTGAAAACTTGGAGACAAGTTGTCGCACGGGAAATAAAAAAGAGCGAAATTGTCACTCCAAGATTCCTCTTTTTAGATCTGTACTGTAAATTTTTTAACGTCATCGATTCTCAAGTAATCATCCAAAAACTAACAAAGGAAAATTTTCCCAAATTTTCGCTTGTTTATCAAATGGTCTCTAAGCTTCAAAAAATTTTGTTTGTTATGCGGTTGAAAAATTTTTCTTAGAAAATTCAATTCGCTTCAATTGGAGCCCTTACTAATCTATGTACAATGATTTGGTGAAAAAAAAACAGAAACTACGAAACGTTCTTTATGACATAAAATCGATGGATCATGAAAAAAATAATTTGTTCCGAAGTGATAATGTTGTCAGTAATTTTTCAGTCCTCTAATGTGATCCCAAAAAACCCTCAAAGTTGCCAAGCGCTGCAATTTCTCTTTCTTAGTACTGTCCCGAAGATATAAATTTATCCTTTCTGTCAAACCACCCCAGAAAAAAATTATTAAAAATTTGTCCGAAGTGATAATGTTATCTGAAAAAAAGTTTAAAATTTGCAAATTTAAGGATATTTGGAAAATTCGGTACAACTTTGGATATAGTGGATGAACGAAGGAAACCGTCGGTAATTTTCCAGTCTTAGTTTGTCCCTGAAAAACCTTCAAAACAGCGAAACGCTGCGATTTTTTTCTTAGTGTCCCGAAATTTAAATTTATCTTTTCTTTCAAAAACCACCATAACAAGAATTTTTTCCATCATTATTATAATAATAATAAATTGATGGATTTTCAAATCGTTCCAAGATATTTCTAGGAATTCAAGAGCAGCTTCCAAATGGGAATCAAATTTGTAGTTTTTTTTTGGGTTGGTTTCTCGCACCGAAATTGAGTTCTTTCGAATGAAAATCATCATCAAAGTTCTCATTTTTATAAGCAAAGGTTATGTTATTTGTATAATGAGAAACTATAAAGCTCTGAAGAATATATTTGAAAGAAATATTTATGAGAAATTCGGAACAGTATAGATGAAACAGGATGGAAAAGATAAAGGAGAAGGTTAATAAGAGGTTACAGTTGGCAGATCCAAAATGCAAAGGAGAGGAATAGAAAAGGAGGAGCGATGGGAGACATGGTGATGGAAATGAGGAAGAAATATCTTGCAGAGAAGGATAGGAGATAATGAAGAAGAAATTGGAGGACTTTTGGAAGAAAAGATAAAGATGTTAGGAGAAAGATGGAAGATTATAGGAGTGTATGTGAACGGAGATATGCAGGATAAGTCTAAGGAGATAGAAAAACTGATGGAAGAAAATAAAGTGGGGATTCGGCTTCTAATAGGAGGGGATTTCAATGCAAGGAACGGAAAGATAAGAGGAATGGAGTGGGGAGAAGAGCGAAGAGGGAAATCCAAAGACAAGATGAGTAAGGTAAGAAAATGCTATAGTGCTTAGAGGAAATGGGATGGCTTATCATAAACGGAAAAACAGAGGGGGATGAGGAAGGTAAATATACACGTTTGGGAGGTGAAAAGAGGACGGTCATTGACTATGTGATAGTAGACGACGAGGTAACAGAGAAGATAAAGAATCTAGAGGTGGGAGAACATATAGATTCTGATCATTTTCCATTAATACTGACGTTAGAGGATGAAAAAAGTACTAAATATACGCTTAAAAAGGAAGTAAAGGTAGAAAGGACAGGAAGAAGGGATTAGTCAATAGAAGGAAAAGAGTACAAAAAAAACTGGAGGATGTTAAAAGGGTAGAAGGAAATGCAAATGAAGAGATGGAAATAATGATAGGAGGAATAAAAAGAGTATTAAAGGGAACAAGCAAGAGAGAAGTTATTAAGGGAGAGAACGAGGATTGACGGTATGAGGAATGTAAAGAGAAGAGGAAGGAAATGAGAAACGAACTAAGGAGATGGAGGAAAGGAAAGAGTAGTGGAGATGAATATAGAAGAAAAAAGGAGAAATATGCTGAGGTGCGTGATAAGAAAAAAGAGTAGGTCAAAAGAAGTTAAACTTGATTTAGTTTTATTTGATTATTAATAGTTTTTATTTAATTTATTTATTTCAATTCAAAGATTAATTTAATTAGGGTAGTAGGAAAATAGGAGGTTTGGAGGGGAGGTGTACCAGGCTGGAACAGAAAAAGAGGTTCAGAAAGTAGTAAAGATGAGGAGAGAAGAATAAGGAAAAGGGTAAACCAGGACATTGAGATGGTAGAATGGAAGAAGTATTTCATGGATCTGTCAGGAGGGGTAGAGACTAAAGTAAGGAAGGGTGAAAGAGAGGGATGGGAAAGAGACGAGGAAGAGAGCATAACAAGACAAGAAATTATCAATGTTTTGGAATAATGAAATAGGGGAAACCTCCATGTCTGGATGAAATTCCAAATGAAGTATGGAAATATGGGGGGGGGGGGGAGAGAACTAAAGGAATGGGCATGGATAACGCGCAATGGGGCATGGAGAGGAGAGGGTGGGCTAGAGATATGGAAATAAGGGGCAGTGGTACCGATATTGAAAAAAGGCATAAGGAGAGGAGGTTAAGGATTATAGGGGAGTAAAGCTAATGCCAACTTTGTACAAGTCATATTTAACGATATTATCTGAGAGATCAAAGAAAGAAGTTGAAGAAAGGGATAGTGCCACCAATTAAGATAGGGTGTAGAAAAGTGATGGGGGTAACAGATAACATGCACGTCTAAAATTGTATAATAAATAGGAGGATTAAAAAGGAGAAAGGAAGGATGGTATAGGGAAAGGTGTTATAAAAAGAGTTCAAGAAATATTTCATGAGACATGGAATGGCAGGTCTCATTACAGGGTTAGAGAAATACTTAGATGAGAAAAAATTGAAATTTAATAGAATAAAGACAAAGATAATGAGGTTCGGAAAAGGAGAGAGAAGAAAAAGAGTATGGACTGGTAGGTGGAAGGGAGTGAAGATAGAAGAATTAAAAGAGTTCGAATATTTGGGATACATCTTGCAAACAAATGGAGATAATAAGGCACATATAAGAGAAAGATTTAAAAAAAGCGGTAGGGTAATGAAGCAGGTTTCGGATATAGGAAAAAGAAGGTTCGAGAAAGGTTGGAAAAGAAGAATGTGGTTGTTTGATAGCCTGGTATGGCTGATTTTAGGATATGGAGCAGGAATATGGGGATGGAAGGAAAGGAAGGAAATTGGAAGGAACGAGATGGGAAAGGAAGAGATGAAAAAGGAAGAGATGGAAAAGGAAGAGATGGGGACGTTACAGGAACGATATGTGAGATGGACACTAGGAGTAGATTGGAGGACACTAAGTATATGGTGAGGGAGGAAACGCAAAGAGATGAAGCAAGTATCAGAGCAGGGAAGATGGCATGGAAATTTGAAGAGGAGCTAAGGGAGGGAAAAGAAGGGAAGTTAGCGAAAGAAATATCAAAGAAGGTGGAAGAAAGAAGAGGGAGGGCGATTGATTTAACGAAATGAGAGGAAGAAAGAAGGGAGTTCCTTACAGATAGACATAAAGGAGAGAAAATTGGAGGTAATTTTGAAGTATCCGAAGACAAAGATAAGGAAAGACAATTAATAGAAAGATGGGAAAGGATCAAGGAATCAAAATACAATAAATGATATAAGATAATAAAAAAGGAAAGACTACCATAGTATTTGGAAAAGGAGTGGGGAGAAGAAAGACGGACAAGAATAGCAAGATTTAGATTGGGGAACGATGTCAAGGAAGCGATGTATTGGGAAGAGAAAAAGAAGAGAAAGTGCAGAATATGAGAATAGGAAGAAGGAACATAAGAACATGCATGGGAAGGGTGCATGAGAGGAATGGAAGATAAAGAAAGCTGGCGAGAGAGCGTGATAATGATTCTGGGGAAGGGAGGACAGGGAGAGGAGGGGATAAAGGGATTGGAAGAAGCTAAAGGAGCGATGAAATACAATGAAAGAATGGTTGTGACAATGGAAAGGTTGAGGTGGAAGAGAAGTGAAAGGAAAAGGAAACGAAGTCACAAAGAAAAATAAGTTAGCTAAAATTATACAGTGGGATAAGATTAAGAATCTTTTGAAATTTTTTAATTCTGCTATTATTTTTTTCGAAAACATTCACCACTTTTGAACAATTTCAGGTTGTGTTGGGTCTCAAGACGGGAAATGTGTGTTTTCTATGAAAAATATTGTTGACTCTTTGAGAAATCAAGCCACGTTTTCTCAAGGTACGTGCCTGTGACCTTAGGTGCAATATTCGTACTTGGCAGCCATTCCTGTTCCTTTTAGAATCACATTATGCCATATTTACGTTCCATTTCTTCCTAAAAGTTTCAGAGGTTCTAATCAACTAACTACAGCATCAGCAGAATAGATTTTATCAAGATAATCAGGCCAGGAAACATTTTTAACCAAGAAGCATCATGAGCACGTGACTGTCCGTAACACTGCACATTTGTTCAAATAAAAAGCGAACGAATAATCGTGCTTTGAGCGATATTTACTCACCTTTACTAATTTTTTAAATGGACATGTAAGGTAGATTCTCGTGCAGTTCGATGAATTTTTCCAAATCATTTCAAATGCCTAATAATTTCGTTATCGTGTTGGAATTCAACGAAATTTTTCGAATCTCATTAAAATATTTGAGAATATTTCGCAATCTCTAGAAATCGTTTAAAAATCCTAGGGCTGCCAGATAAACTATATATCAACTTCTTAGAACAAAAAGTTTACTTAGGTTGCTTTTTCAAATAAATTCCTCATTTCTAAATTTCCTTGAATTCTCTTGAATTTTTTTATTTATCCTGAAGATTTGAAAGTTCAGATTGATCTTGAATTCCTGAAATTTTTCCGGATTCTTATCTAATATTATTTTACTCCCGTAATTAAACATTGATTGCATTTTTTAGAATGTAAACATCTTGTTCCATTCGTCATGAATTCCTTTTGAATTCGCATGAATTCCATCGAATTCTTTTGAATCCTCTCGAATTCCTTTGAATTCAATATTTTGTCTCAAATCGATAGAATATTTCAGACATTCTGTAGATTTTTTTAGTTTTTTTGTTCATTCACCCTGATGTCTCTGAACTCACCTCTAAATCTTTGGAATTCTATCGAAATTTTTCGAATCCCATTAAAACATTTGAAAATATTCTGCTATTTCTATAAATCTTCTAAAAAACCTAAAGCTGCCATGAAAACCCTGCATCAACTTTTCAGAATAGAAAGTCAACTTACGTAATTTTTTGAAATAAATTTCCTATTTCTGAATTTTTTCGAATTCTTTCGATCTTTTTCATCTATCCTGAAGATTTGGAAATTCAACTTCAATTCCTGAAATTTTATTTAATATTTTCTAACCGCCATTGATTAAACATCAATGAATTTTATCACATTCTCTCGAATCCTCTCGAATTCTTATGAATTTACTTTTTTTCCTTGAATGAATGGAATATTCTAGATATTCTGTAGCTTTTTCCAAATTTTTTTTTCAGATTAACCTGAACTTTGAACTCACCTCGAATTCTTTGGAATTTCATAGACATTTTTCGTATCCCATTGAAATATTTGAAAATATTTTGGTATCTCTAGAAATCGTCTGAAAATCCCGAAGCCGCCATACAAACAATATATCAACTTTTAAGAATGAATAGTTAAGAAATTTATTATTTCTAAATTTTCTTGGATTCTTTTGAATTGTTCTTATTTATCCTGAAGATTTGGAAAATCGCCTTGAATTCCTGAAATTTTATGGAATTCATACTAATTATTACTTATTCCATTATTTAAACATTGACGGAATTTTTTGGAATATGAACATCTTGTTCTGTTCGTCATGGAATTCTTTTGAATTTGCATGAATTTCACCGAATTTCTTTGAATCCTCTCGTATTCCTATGAATTTAGTATTTTTTCTCGAATTGACAGAATATTTTAGACATTCTCTAGATTTTTATAGTTCTTTTTGTTGATTGACCCTAAAGCCTTTGAACTTACCTCGAATTTTTCGGAATTTCATCAAAATTTTTCGGATGATTCCATTAAAGTATTGGAAAATATTTTGCTACATCGAGAAATTGTCTGAAAATCCCAGGGCTGCCATACAAACAATACATCAAATTTTCAGAATGAAAAGTAAATATAGTTCCTTCTCCTGAATTTTTTTGGATTCTTTTGAACTTTTTCATTTATCCTGGAGATTAAGAAGATCACCTTGAATTCCTTAAAGTTTATAGAATTCTTATTAATTATTTTTACGCCCATTAATGGAACACTGATGGAATTTTCTGGAATATAACAATCTTTTTCCATTCAACATGATTTCATTTTGAATTCGCATAAATTTAATTTAATTGACTCGAATACTCTCGAAGGCTTAAAAATTCACATTTTTTTTCTCAAATTAATAGGATATTATAGACATTCTGTATTCTTCAGAGTTAATTTTTATTCTCTTTTATAATTCACCCTCCATTGTCATTTATTTGACCTGCAAATTATGAGCCGTTCAGAATACTTCCTGAATTCTCATAAATTTTTGCAACTCTGTTCAATTTTGTAGATTTTTTTTGGTTTTTCACATTGCCCCTGTGGTCTTTTGAATTTCTCCAAATTTTCTTGAATCCACTCCAAACCTGATGATTGGAATATTTTTTGAAGTATTTTAAAAATGTTTACAATCCACTCAAATTTTTCAATTCGTTCCTGTCTTTTTTGGATTGCATCCAGTTCTTCCAATTCCACTTTTATTCCTCTAAATGCATTTCAATTCTATTTCATTCATTGTTTTTTTCTTGAATCTCGAATTCTGTTCGAATTTGCTTAGACAGTGGCGTCCAAAGCGTGAGCAACGGTGTAAATAACTGTCACTCATCAACCCCCCCCCCCCCCCCCCCCTGTTCCCCCACCCCCAGTCCTTCTTCCCGGGGGGGGGGGGATGGGGGGGCGGGCCGGGGGGGG
>WSXT02229679.1:0-15310 GCA_011762715.2 Neuroterus valhalla | reverse complement strand
TCTTAAACCAGTCATAGAAATGCCTCCACGCCCCCTACGATTCTTGGGGAAAGAGGGAGGTGTGCGACCTACATCATTTCTATAACCAATCACAGTAGTGCCTTCACGCTCCCCACGAGACTTGGGAAAAAAGGAAGGTCTGCGACCTACATTATTTCTCAAACCAGTCATAGGGATGCCTTTACGCCCACTTCGAGACTTGGGAAATGGGGAAGGTGTGTGACCTTCATTATTTCTATAACCAGGCATAGGGGTGCCTTCACGCCCCCACGAGACTTGGGAAAAGAGGAAGGTGTGCGATCTACATTATTTCTATAACCAATAACAGGGGTGCCTTCACGCCCCTCACGAGACTTGGTAAATGGGGAAGTTGTGTGACCTACATTATTTCTATAACCAGTCATAGGGACGCCTTCACGCTCCCCACGAGACTTTGGAAGAGGGAAGATGTGCGACTTAATTATTTCTTAAACCAGTCATAGAAATGCCTCCACGCCCCCTACGATTCTTGGGGAAAGAGGGAGGTGTGCGACCTACATCATCTCTATAACCAATCACAGTAGTGCCTTCACGCTCCCCACGAGATTTGGGAAAAAAGGAAGGTCTGCGATCTGCATTATTTCTATAACCAGTCATAGGGGTGTCTTCACGGCCCCCACGAGACTTCAGAAATTGGGAAGGTGTGTGACCTACATTTTTTCTATAACCCGTCATAGGGTTCCTTGTAGTAGGTTAAAAGTGAAACAATCTGTCCTCATGATTTGTTTTGTTGATGAAAACAAAATTGGGAGAGTTGTGGCATTTTAAAAATTAAAAAGTGTAAACGAAAACGAGAGTTTTTAGCCAAACAATGCAAGATATGGAAATAAGTTCGGAGAAAAAAAATGTTCCTTTTTGGGAGCCCTTCAGGATGATCTCCACAACTTTTCGAGTTTTCTCAAAAAATGGAGAATTCAAGTTTTGGTCGCACAAAAAATAATGAAAGCTAAATAGATTCATTTTTTTGGTCAAACCATGCATGATACGGGAAAATATGAATGAACTTAACTTGTGCACCATATAAAAAAGAAAGAATGAATTTTCGGGCAATGGACACAAGCTTCGGAAAAATCAAAAAGACACAAGTTCTTCACTAGTAAAATGTCTTTGAATGTGTTATCAACTTCTTGAAGAGGATATGTAGTTTTCATTCCAATCAGGAAAAATAACTATAAGAATGAAATAATAAAATTTTCAAAAAAATGACGAAGGCTAACACAGAAGATTGATAGACAAAAGTTATTCTTCTGAAAAATATCTGTTTCAATCGTAAAAAAAAAATAAAAAATTAAGGAATTGGATTTTTAGAAAAACTGCACAACATGTGAAAAAAATTAGGCAACAAAACTTTTTTAACGCGTTTGACAAACTTTGATCGGGTGCGCAGCATGAAACACGCGATGAGAATGTATTGGTCAAAGCCGTAGAAGTTTCAACAAAAGAGAATTCACACTCATCAAATTCTAGTAGTCGACATTTCGCTTTTGAGTTCCACAAGCTTTTTATAAAACTGTAGGGAGATACAAAGGCCGAGCGCGTAGCGCGAGGGAATTTATAACCGAGCGCGAAGCGCGAGATCCGAAAGACGCGCGCGGAAAGAATGTGTCCGCACAGCGGGTAGATTTTTTTTCTTGAAAAAGGAAAGAAAGTGGTCCTTTGAATGGTATTGACAAGATTTATTGTCAGTCAATTTGATCTAACAATTTTGGAAAAATTGGGTACGCTCAAAGAAATCGTATCACTGAGAACAAATTTCCTGACATTAAATTCCTGGGGTTTTCAGACATATGAAAATGTATAACTGTCGAGTATGGATTGTTTTAGAGGTAATGGCTCACATATCGGATAAAGGCATACGAGGTAAAATTTGAAAAATAGTAGAGAGACGAAGCGAATTAGAGGCAGAGAGTTGAGAAGTCCATATCGGACTTTTTTTCCATGAAATATTTTCGTTTCACTCAAGCTCTTGGAGTAGAAAGTTTTACAAGAAGGAAAAAAAATAAATACAATCTGCATTCCATGAGGTTTCTTCTAGAAAGTCCAGGAAGAAAAATGTGCTCGAGAAATCAAGAGTTTCTGCATAATTAAATATTTCATATCTAGCGAAGAGAAAAAATCTGAAGCGTTATACGAATTTGTAAAGTATTCGCAAGGGCTCCAGCTTTTATGGAGGGGAATTCTCTAATCGAGTAAGCTGAAGAGGTTCTGCAGTTTCATTTGCAAACTTTTTTATACTCTTATACTTCACGATGAAAGTATTTGATTCATGTGGATTCGGACCTATTTGGTTTTCATCGATTCTCAACGTTCGGAGACCTCTTGGGTAAAAAAAAGTTTTTTATGATAATGGTTTTCTGACTGTTGTTTCTCTGTCAGTCTATCTATAGTCTGACAAGTCAAATTTGTTATTCAACCTTCTACTGCCAAAATTTATGGTTTTAGCCATAGAATTGTATATAAGGAAAGATGCAATTCCATTTTACGAAAAACCGATTTAAAAATGGTGAAAAAGCAGGGGCTCAAAGTATCAGTTCCAGAAAGTTTTATGAAATTGATTGCAACTGTTATTCAGTACGATTAACAGTTTTTGTATTGAACGTGAAAATGCTATAGGGAAATAAAAAACTATTCTTCAATAGCATTTATGGTTTGACGGGAAATTTGAATTTTTCTGTGCTCTCCCTTTATTCTTCCAAGTTCTTTCAAATTCTTTTTATTCTACGTGATATAATTTTTTCCACTTTCTTTCCAATTTACGCAGAAGGATTTAAAATTCGTATTCGATTCCATTTCATGATAACCGTTCCCATTCCCTTCAATTTTTTTTATTCACTTTACGTTTTTCAGAATTCCGTATAATTGTTTCCATTTTAAATAATTTCTGCTAAATTTATTCGAAGTCATTACATAATTTTCACATTCTCATCATCATAATGAGAAGGTATTGGTTTTATATGAAAATCGAATTTCGCGGAGTTTATGAAATCTCTACGTTTTTAGACCCCTGATTCCGAAACAACGATTTTTACGAAGGTGTCTGTCTGTCTAGTCTGTAGTCTGTAGTCTGTAGTCTGTAATCTGTATACTCTATAACTTCTGGAAGACTGAACGTATTGGTTTGCCCTTTGGCATACATTTTAAGGGGCCAAAAGGACAAGACAATTTCGCCAAACAGCTACTTTGGATGAAAAGTCGAAGAGGGGGAGCATTTTGAAAAAAAATTTGGACTTTTTTTTCCAAGACCTAAAAATTGTAAGCATAATTTTTTGTAGCACGTATAAAGTGAAACAATTTAACGTAATCATTTTCCTCGATAAAAAAAAATAGTCACATTCATGGTTTTTTCAAAATTTAAAAATATAAAACGAAATAAGAATTTTTAGCCAAATAACGAAAGATTGAAAAGAAAGTCAGAGTAACAAAAAGTTTCTTCTTCGGAGCCTTACAAAATCGTGAATAAAACTTTTTGAATTTCCTCAAAAAATCAAGAATTCCAATTTTGATCACACAGAGAATGATTTAAAATAACCTGCCCACGCGGCTCGCTTTGCTTGCAAGTTTAAGCGCGCCTGGGGCGCGCGTCTTTCGGATCTCGCACTCGATGGTAATCGGACCTCGCGCTACGCGCTCGGCCTTTGTTCTCCCTTACAGATGTATGAAAAGATTGTGAAACTCAAAAGCGGAATGTCGAACACTTAATTTCATGAGTGTGAATTCTCTTTTGATAACGCTCCTCCGGCTTTAACGAGGATACATTCTCATCGCGTGTCTCGTGCTGCGCACTCGATCAAAGTTTGTCCAAAATGGTGGAGAAGTTATGTTGCCTAATTTTTTCACATGTTGTGTAGTTTTTCAGAAATTCAATTTTAAATTTTATTTCTTACGATTAATACAAAAACTATGCGTCCAATTGGAAAAAATATAATAAATTCACAGATATTTTTCGGGTGAACAACTTTTCTTTATCAAGCTTCTGTGTTAGCCTTAGTAATTTTTTTTTTAATTTGAATATTTTACTTTTATAGCTATTAATCTTCGATGAAATGAAAAACACATATCATGTTAAAGAAGTTGGTAACACATCCAAAGATATTATCCTACTAAAGAATTTGCGTCTATTTGATTTTTCCAATTTCGTCAATTGTCCAAAAGTTCATTTTTTTCATTTTGTATATGCTTTTTTTAAATGAAGCAAAAACTACTTGTCCCATCAAGAAGTTCATTTTACTAAATTTTTTTATCTTTTTTTGGAGCACAATTTTAGTTCATTTTATATTTTCCGTACCTTACATAGTTTGATCAAAAAATGAATCTTTCTGTTTTTCATCATTGCTTGTGCGACCAAAATTTGAATTTTCGATCTCTTGAGAAAACTCGAGAAGTTGTGAAGATCATCCTGGAGGGCTTCCAAAACATACATTTTTTGCTTAAAACTTTTTTTCATATCTTGCGTTGTTTGGCTAATAATTCTCATTTTCGTTTATATTTTTGAAATTTGAAAATGCCACAACTCTGACAATCTTGTTTTTTTTTTACACAAAAACATGACGATAAATTGTTTCACTTTTTACCTACTGCAAGAAATCGTACTCACAGTTTTTGCATCTTGGAAAAAAAGACTTGTCTTTTTGGTCCATGAAAATTGGTGCCAAAGCACGATCGAATATAATTAGTCTTTCAAAAGTTATACGGCTCCAAAGAAAAAGCATTTTTTCTCTCTGACCTTCTTTTCAATCTTGGGTGATTTAGATGAAAATTCTCATTTTCGTTTATATTTTGAAATTTTGAAAATGCCACAACTCTGACAATTTTGCTTTTATCGAAAAAAAATTATTAGGATGATTTTTTTCACTTTTAACGTGCTGCAAGAAATTGTACTTACAATTTTTAAGTCTCCCAAAAAAATCTTCAAAATTCTCCCCCTCTTTGATTTTTCATCCGAAATATCTAGTTCACGAACTGGACTTGTCTTTGTGATCCCTCAAACTATGTGCCTGAGGGCAATCCAATCCGATTAGTCTTTCAAAAGTTATGGAGTATACAGACGACGACGACGACGACAACGACGATAACTTTTGGAAGAAAAATCATATTTGATCGTGCTTTGGCACTCATTTCGAGGGACCAAAAAGACAAGTCGAGTTCTTTAACCAGAAATTTTGAATCAAAAATAAAAGAGGTAGCATTATGAAAATTTTTTTGGTCTTTTCTTCCAAGACTCAAAAATTGTAAGGACGGTTTCTTGTAGTTGGTAGAAAGTGGAACAATTTATCCTCGTGATTTTCTTTTGATAAAAACAAAATGATCAGAGTTGGAGCATTTTTAAAATTCAGAAATATAAACGAAAATAAGAATTTTTAGCCAGATAGCGCAAGACTTTTAAAAAGTCAGTAGGGAAAAAAGGTTTCTTCTTGGGATCCGTGCAAGGTCGTTGATACAACTTTTTGAATTTTCTCGAAGAATCGAGAATTCCAATTTCGATCGCACAAAAAATACTGAAAAATAATTTGTGGAGTCGATAACTTACGAACGAATAATCAAAAATTCAAGTTGAAGAGCAAAATTGTTCTTTGAAACAACATCTACAAATTACGTTTATTATTTTTTCTCACGAGTTGCATACTTTTTGTAATAATCCAAAAAAAAAAATTAGGATTTCAAATCAAAGTCAAGTTTTTTGCAAAACTCAACGGGATACAAAGAAAAGTTTGAAAAGAAAAACGGTTCTTCTTTGATAATATGTGTGGTTTTGTTTTAATTGTAATTATATTGATATTGAAAATAAACTAATTGTTTTCAAAAGCAAAACAGGGTATGAGGTATATACATTAATTTGATATAGATTTAATGCGCAGGAGTTAAAGTTTATATAGAAAAGTTCGCGTTTCGGACAGATTATGATCGAGTGCGCAGCACGAGACACACGATGAGAATGTATTTGTTAAAGCTCTATGCACGATTGTGGGAAAGTAAAAAGACCGAGTGCGAGGCGCGAGATCCGAACGGCGCGCGCCCGACGTGCGCTCAAACTTACGAGCTACGCGCAAACCGCGCAATGAGAATGTGCTCGAGCAACGGACAGATTTTTTTTCTAATTTTGTTTCATGTAACTCAAATTATCCTGAACTTATCCCTAATTTTGTATATCCCTATTTTGTTAAAATCAATGGGTATTTCCTCATCTTTCGAATTGTGTTTCTCTTTTGAATTCCAAAAAACTGTATCAGAGTATTACTTTGAACTTACCAGAAAATTTATTGAAATCAGTGGTATTTTTATTCATTTGGATACAATTCGAATTTCTTTGAGTAAACATTTTTCTTTCTTTCGATTTCAAAGAGGTCACTTCCTGACTTCTTCGAATACTTTGAGCTGCGACGGCCCTGGCATGTCATTTTCAGTAGAATTAATGTGACTTGGTAGATTTCAAGGGCATCCATGAAAATTCGATGGAATTCATATGAATTCAAAATGAATTTCGAATAATCCAGGGTAAAAGTAAAAAATTTCCAATCTGAAGGATTCACTCAGATTTAGATTTATGGCAGGGAATAGAATTAGTGAATGATAACTTGAAGAAATCCAAAGGGTTTTAGGTGATTAGACAAATTCTAAAGAACTTGATAAAATTGAGAGATGGGTATACAGACTTAGTCTATATACTAAGTATTAGACAATCAAATTGTTATAACCAATTCAATTGTTTAAATCAATATATCTCATCATCTGCAACATTTATGGAATTTCCGATCTGAAAGATTGATTGTGAATTTCATTAGAAACATTTTTTACTTTTAACTTCGAGAAAATCGTGATTAGAACAAAAGTTACGGGCAAGAAAGTGCAAAAATATTGTGAATATGCGCTCTTCCCGCAATCATTCGATTCTACTTCGGGTTGCACTATTTTTATGGAGACTTTTTATAGCTCATTTTGAATTATATTTCTGCAGCTTCGATTTGAGCACTTGGCGACCTATTTTCGAACCCTAGGAAAAATTTTACAGCCTTCCGAATATGATATTTGTACCAAAAAATGACAGTTTCAATTGTTTATGTCCCTCTCGTTCAATAAATCCTAAATATTATTGGGAACAGTGTCATCTCATATTCTTTCTCAACAAAAAACGAAACTTCCAGGCCACAGTAGCGATTTCCAAGGTGAGTAGTTGCTGAATAATCGCTGTTTTTGTAGCGGCCAGTCGATTGAGGCTCCGATTTCAGAGTCGCGTATGGCGCGGGTGCGCCGTGCAGGCGCTACAAAAACGGCGATTATTCAGCAACCACTCACCTTAGGAATCGCTTCTAGGGCTTCAAAGTTTCGTTTTTTGTAGAGGAAGAATATAAGATGACACTATTTCCGATATTATAAAGGATTCATTGAACGGAAGGAACATAAACAATTGACACTGTCATTTTTCGGTAAAAGTATCACATTCGGAGGGCTGTTAGATTGTTCCTGGGTTCGAAAATGAGTGGCCAAGTGCTCGAATCAAAGCTACAGAAATATTCTTTAAAATTAGCTATCAAAAGTGTCAATAAGAATAGTACAAGCCGAATGAGAATCGAATGATTGCGAAAAGAGCGCATATTCACAACATTTTTGCACTTTTTTGCCCGTACCTTTCGTTCCATAAATAATGCAGACGACGAGATACATTGATTCAAACAATAAATTGTTAATAACATAAAAACCTTTTGGGTCTTGGACCCGGAGACCTCAAAAAATCAATTTCTCGCACCAAAAAGTATAAAAATAAACAAAGTCTCCGACTGGACATAGAACTGCATACGGCGTCCCCTCTTCAGCGCCCGGACTAACTTGAATTAATTAGAAGTTACCCATCGCCATCATGGTTCTAGTATATCGAAAAAAGTCACTTTATTCATCTTTCTATTCAAAAAATCTGCACGCTCCGCTTGCACGTTTTCATAGCGCGCTTCGCACGCGGCTCGCTTTGCTCGCGAGTTTGAGCACGCCTGAGGCGCGCGTCTTTCGAATCTCGTGATTCGCGCTCGAGAGCAATCTCACCTCGCGCTCCGCGCTCGGTTGGAAATTTACCTTGCGCTACGCTATCGGCCTTTGTACCTCCCTACAGTTCTACATAAAACTTGTGAACTCAAAAGCGAAATGTCGACTACTTATTCTTAAATTCAATGAGTGTGAATACTCTTTTGTGAAAGCTTCTCCGGCTTTAACGAATACATTCTAATAGCGTGTCTTGTGCTGCGCACTCGATCAAAGTTTGTCCAAAGCAGTAGAGAAGTTTTGTTGCCTAATTTTCATACGTGTTGTGAAATTTTCCTAGAAATTGAATTTTTCAATTGTTAATTTTTTTTTACGATTGAAACAAAAACTTCCTGTCCAATGGGGAAAGTTATAACAAATTTAAAGATATTTTTCGGGTGAATTCCTGAATAAAATAAATTCATTTTATGGATTTTTATAAATAAAGCAAAAACCGCTTGTCCAATCAAAAAGTTAATTTTACCAAATTTTTAGATCCTTTTTTGGTACACAAGTCTAGTTCATATATATTTCCGCGTAGCTTGCATAGTTTGACCAAAAATGAATCTTTCTCTTTTTCATTATTTTTTGAGCGACCAGAATTTATATTCTCTTTTTTTCGATCAACTCGAAATGTTGTGAAGATCATCCTGGAGGGCTTCCAAAAAGAAACATTTTTTTCTTCAAACCTTTTTTCATATCTTGCGTGGTTTGGCTAAAAATTCTCATTTTCGTTTATATTTTCGAATTTCAAGAATGCCACGACTCTGACCATTTTTTTTCATCAAAAAAAAAAATCATAAGGATAAATTGTTTCAATTTTTACTTACTACAAGAAGCCGTACTTACAATTTTTGAGTCCTGGAAAAGAAATCCAAAAAATATTTCAAAATGCTCCCCCTCTCTTTTTTCTTATCAAAAACAGATTGTTAACAAACTTGGGTTGTTTTTTTGGTCTCTTAAAATGGGCGCCAAAGCACGGTCAAATATGATCATCCTTTCAAAATTAATTAAGTTCACAGATTGTTTTTTATTATTCTTTGTGCGATCCAAATGGTAATTCTCGATTTTTCGAGGAAATCCAAAAAGTTGCATTCACTATCTTATAGGGCTCTCAAGAAGAAAAATTTTTTCTCTCTGGCTTTCTTCTCAGTCTTGCTTTATTTGGCTAGAAGTTCTCATTTTCGTTTATATCTTTGAATTTTGAAAATGCCAGAAATCTGACGATTTTTTTTTATAAAAAAAAATCACGGGGATAAATTGTTTCATTTTTCACATACTAAAAGAAACCGTACTTATAATTTCTGAGTCTTGGGAAAAAAGTACAAAAAAATGTTCAAAATCCTCCCTCCCTTCGATTTTTCATCCACAATACAATACAATATGATCATTCTTTCGAAAGTTATCAAGTATACAGACGACGGCAACGACAACGACGAAAACGACGACGACAGCGACGACGTCGACAACAGACAGACAGACAGACACCAACGTAAAAACTACTTTTTCGGAATCAGGACGTCTCAAAACGTGGAGATTTCATAAATTCCGCGAAAGTCAATTGTCACATGAAACCAATACCTTCTCATTATGATGAGAATGTAAAAATCTGCCCGCTGTGCAGGCACATGATCATCGCGTGCTTCGCTCGCAAGTTAGAGCGCGCATACGGCGCGCGTCTTTTGGATCTCGCGCTTCGCGCTCGATGGTAATCTCACCTCACGCTCTGCGCTCTGCCTTTGTACCACCCTACAGTTGTATAAAAAGCTTGTGAAACTCAACTGAGAAATGTCGACTACTGTAATTTGATGAGTGTGAATACTCTTTTGTTCAAGCTTCTCCGAGTTTAACGAATACATTCTCATCGTGAGTCTCGTGCTGTGCACTCGATCAAAGTTTGTCCAAAACGGTGGAGAAGTTTTGTTGCCTAATTTTTTTTAATGTTGTGTGGTTTTCCTAGAAATTCAATTTTCTCATCCTATTTTTTAAGATTGAAAGGAAAACTACGCGTCCAACGGAAAAAATTATAACAAGTTTACAGATGTTTTGCGGGTAAATGACTTTTCTCTATCAATCTTCTGTGTTAGCCTTGGCCATTTTTTCAAAAATTTCATTATTTCCTGTCTGAATTTATTTTTTCTGATTGAAAGGAAAAGTGCATATCCTGTTGAAGAAGTTGATAATACATTCAAAGATATTTTTGTGGTGAAGAACTTGCGTCTTTTTTATTCTTCCTGAACTTGTGTCAATTGTCCTAAAGTTCATTTCTTTTTCCTTTTTTATATGCTTTTTTATAAATGAAGCAAAAACTACTTGTCTCATCAAAAAGTTAATATTACGAAATTTCTAGATCTTTTTTTGATGCACAATTTGAACTCATTTATCTTTTTCCGTACCTTACATGGTTTGACCAAAAAATAGATCTTTCTATTTTTCATCCTGGAGGGTTCCCAAAAAGAGCAATTTTTTCTTCAAACTTGTTTTCGTACCTTGCGTTGTTCGGCTGAAAATTTTCATTTTCGTCAATATTTTTGAATTTTGAAAATGCCACATATCTTGAAATTTTGTTTATATAAAAAAAAATCATCAGTGTAAATTCTTACACTTTTCACCTACTAAAATAAACCGTACTTACAATTTTTGAGTCTTGGAAAAAAAGTCCTTGAAAATTGTCAAAATGCTCTCCCACTTTGATTTTTCATTCAAAATAGCTGGTAAACGAACTCGACTTGTCTTCTTGGTCCTTCGAAATTGGTACTAAAGGACGATCGAATAGATTATTCTTTGGAAAGTTATCGAGTTCACAGATTATCTTCCTCCCACAGGAGATCGTCAGACATGGAACCCTTCAACTCAAATCCTTTCCCAAAATCCCCAATAACCCCAACTCTCATAATAAGCCTCTAAGCAATGCCTGACGTACTCAATCCTGGGGGATTTTCATAATCTTTGAAACCCCTACCGTCTGCAGCCGGATTTTAAATATGAAACGCTCGAATTCGCCTGAACATCTGGTCAGAGAAGAGGAAAACTGCAGAAAACCAAAACTCCTGAGCGCAGTCGATTATCGACAGACGGGTCTGGATGTAGATATTCGATAGCATCGATTGCCTACACCGATCCTCGGTGTCAAATCTCCCGCTCGACAGTAATTAAACATGATGAAAACACGACTAAGCGAAAATCCCGAACACTCACCCACTCGGGCGCTAACCGCACCTAAACATGCTTGACATTCGAGATCCCGCTCAAGTCGGAAGTAACCACGCAGCTACTGCCGTCGGTTCCATTTTCTTTTTCATTTTTGAATTTTGAAAATACCATACACTGACGATTTTGTTTTTATTGAAAAAAATGATTGAGATAAATTGTTTTACTTTTTACGTGCTACAAGAAATTTTGTTTACTATTCTTGAGTCTTGGGGAAAAAAAGTTAAAAAAATTCTTCAAAATGCCCCTCCCTGATTTTCAATCTAAGCTAGCTGGCTTAAGATCTTGGCCTGTCTTTTTGGTTTCTCAAAATGTGTGCCAAAGTGCAATCCAATCCGATAAATCTTTTAAAAGTTATGGAGTATACAGACGACAACAACAACAGACAGACAGACACCAACGTAAAAACAATTTTTTAAATCAGGAGGTCTTAAAACGTGGAGATTCAATAAATTCCGCGAAAGTCAATTTTCACATAAAACCAATACCTTTTCATTATGATGAGAATCTGAAAAGTTACTATGTTATGGAGAAAGTCACTGCAAATTAATTTGGAAAAAATGATTCAAAGTAATCATATTGCTGTCCTGGGATTCTCAGAGAAATTTTAGACAGATTCAAGACAGATTCGAAAAAAAACTTATTTTAAGGCATGGTAAAGGGCTTTAAAAAATTTTATACAATTTTATAAGGTTCAGAAGATTTAAAGACATTTAAAGAAATTTCACAAGATTCAAATGATTTCGGAGGATTTGAGAGTGGTCAAACTCTCATTTGATATAAAGGCAAAAGTGATTTGTGGTAACCAAATTTACTCAATATGGTTCCCATTCCTGCAGAATTGACTTTGTTTAAGGAATATTGTTTCATACTAAATTATAATATTCTGTTTCGTTCGTTTTCAATTTGAATTTCAGTATAGTTGAATTGTTTATATGCGGGTTTCTTCTTGAGGCCCTGAGGACGGTTTGCGTTATACCTGAACACTTTGAATAAACTTCCATAGATCGACGATTTTTCTTTTATTTCGAATGTTTAGATTATTCTCCTCGTTCTTAGAATAATAAAATTTATTGTAACAAAGGAAAAGGCAAATCCTGGGAGTATTTGATCGGAAAAATGTTCAGTTTAGTTCTAGCGCGAACGAAGTGAAGACTCCATGTGAATGAGTGTATCAAAAGCATCGAAGAATAAACCGTAGAAGTGATATAATAAATGTTGTCTCAATCATTTTCTAAAATATTAATATTCTTTCAAAAAATAAAATAAAAATAAAAATATACAACATACCGAGTGAACTTAATTGATAACTCGGAAGAATCGTTATTAACGATACATCTATGGTCCTTCGAGTTGGATTATATTGTGAATTGAACGCATTTGTGGAGATGCAGGAAGTCTAGAGTGCAAGTTTCGTGAGTGCAAAGTGCAAGTGCAGTAACGGATATCAGTGATAGAGCAACAAATCAAGCTACAAGAATGGCGGAAAATCAGAATCCAGAAGAAATCCAATCAAGAATTAGGATCATATTGAAAAGAGTAGGAGTTTTGAAATCTCAAAATACACTTGTAAAAAAATTTCTGGCTACATATCAACACCGACCTCAAGAAATCAACAAGGCAGAAGACCGCATGCAAAACATTAGACAAAGAGGACCAACATGATTCGATGGGAATTAGGGGTGGAATTGAAGGTCATTATCTTGAAAACATCGCAGAGCATGAAAAGCTTAAAGCAACTGCTAGAGGAGAAACAACTTCGGATACACGGTCAATATCAGAGTTAGTCACAGACTCAACCATTACTCATCGGCGAAGATTGAAATTGCCTGAATCGACTTTGCCCATCTTCAACGGAGAATATGAAAATTTGATGTCATTTAAGGCAGAATTTGAGGCAATTATACATAATCAAATTGATATCGATAATGTAGACAAGTTTACATACCTCCGTCGAGTCACCACTGGTCCTGCACTTTATAAAATGAAGGTTCTTGCCATTACTGCAGACAATTATAATCGTGCTTGGGCACTTCTCAATAGGACATATTCAGATCAACGACTTATTATCTCCCGGCACATTATTCTCCTTCTGGATCTCTCAAATCAAGAACATGAAACAGCGAGTGGATTGTCAAAACTAGTAGACGACACAAGGCAACACAAAGAGATGTTGAAATCTACGGGTGTAGAGATCAACGAAGAAGTTCTAGTCACCCTCTTAGAACGGAAGCTTTTCAAGACCACTGCATACGATTGGGATGAGACAATCCAACAGGGAATCTTTCCTGAACTTGACGACCTGCAAGCATTCGTAATTCACACGATCGTACATGTCAGGTATGTCAAGGAAACAAACATCCTCTTTTCAAATGCGGCTCATTCAAAAATCTCACTCCTGAGGAACGTATCAAATTGGTTCGAAGAAGTAGCATTTGCTTTAATCGTCTTAGAGATTACCATGGAGCAATAGACTGTTATTCAAATTCAAACTGTCGGTCATGTGGAGAAAGACACAGTACCCTGATTCATGCAGCTGTGGTGCAAGAAAAGAATCTAGGCAAGCGAACAGAAGACCAGAAAGACAAAACTTCAACGTCTAACTTAGAAGAGGTGCAAGGATGACAATCCAAGAGAAGCAAGGTATATCATGAATCATTTATTAGCCATGAACAAAATAATCAAATCATCACTAGTGAAATACTCACTCTCATGAACAAAGACCACGAACCCATTAGATGTTGGGCACTCCTTGATACATGCTCAACATCAAATTTTATTACTGAAAATCTCTCCAAAAAACTTGGACTTCCAAGGTTGAAATGTGTCATTCCAATAGGTGCCTTAAATCAAATGTCC
Source organism: Neuroterus valhalla (assembly GCA_011762715.2). NCBI lineage: Eukaryota > Metazoa > Arthropoda > Insecta > Hymenoptera > Cynipidae > Neuroterus > Neuroterus valhalla. The sequence goes on along the minus strand of WSXT02229679.1, from coordinate 1,195 downwards.
ACATCTACTAAACACATCATAACTGTATCAATCCTATCAAAGATGGGAAATATGCTTGCTGACCCAGAATTCTTTAAACCAGGATCCATCGACATGCTTTTGGGAGCAGGACCCACATTATGACTTTTTTGTAACTCGCAATATGATCTCTCACCTAAAGGGGGACCAGACTTGATCCTTGAAAAAAACTCGCCTCGGATTGATACTCGGGGGCAGCACCACCACCTTTAATGAAAACATAACCCACCAGACGTTCATCCTGACTGCGGATTTTGACTCATCAAAATTTTGGAAAATTGAAGAGGGTCCAAGGCAGATTCTTTTTTCACTTGAAGAGCGAGCTGCTGAAGATCGCTTCAAACAACATCACACACGGGATTATACTGGTAGATACGTCGTAGCTCTACCTTTCAAATCAAATAAAGAAAACCTGGGAGAATCACGGGAGCAAGCTCTTAAACGTTTCTATGCGTTGGAAAGAAAACTAAATCGAAAAGTGAATTTGAAGGAGCAGTATCATAGTATAATAATTCAAGAGTATCTGTCTTTGGGTCACATGTCAAAAGTGGTTGATATGAGGGACCACGGATTTAATTTACCACATCACGCTGTAGTCAAAGAGGACAGTCTCACAACAAAATTACGAATAGTATTTGATGGCTCAGCTGAGACTCTCACAGGTATAGCACTGAACGAAACACTTATGGTGGAACCAACCATTCAAGATGACATTTTCTCATTAATAATGAGATTCAGACAGCATCAGTATGTTCTTACAGGAGATATAGAGAAGATGTATCGCCAGTTTCTCGTAGGGAAGAAGACCGACGATTTCAACGAATCATTTGGAGAGACGAAAATGGAGAAATCACAACATATGAACTCAACACAATCACTTTTGGACTCTCAGCAGCTCCATTTTTAGCCATCCGATGCTTGCAACAGCTAGCACGTGATTATGCCGAACAGTATCCGGAGGCATCAGAAATATTATTAAATGACATTCATGTTGACGATCTTATAACTGGTTTCAAGACTGTGAAGGAAGCAAGAGCAGCACAAAGGCAAATAATTGATCTGCTGAAGGAAGGAGGTTTAAATCTACGTCAGGTTGCAAATCACTGATGATAAAACATTGAAGACATTGGGGATAGTATGGAACTCAAGGTCAGACACTATAGCAAACATAGCAAAA
>WSXT02229678.1:0-31519 GCA_011762715.2 Neuroterus valhalla | reverse complement strand
AGAGTCGACTAGTTTCAGCTCTAGGGTTGAAACTTCGGAAGTTTCAACCCTAGGGTTGGAGCTTTGCGTTTCAACACACTCTACGAGCACTGAAAATCGAGTTTTCAATAGAGGCGTTATGAAAAATTATATTCATTCCGATTTTCAGGCATTGAAATTAGAGTATTTTGTTACTTGAAGTTATTATATTTGTTTATGAAAAGATGCTGCTCTCATAGAGGCATAAGCTGTTCTTAGATGACTCAATCATCCCAAAATAATTATGCAATATGGATAAACAATTTATGCTCAATTATTATTTTGATCGAAAACGTCCCTAAATTTTGTACCCACTGAGTCAATATACATATCATTATTCAGATCAATTAACATATTAGAAAGTGCAACGTTTAAACATAATTTTAAATTATTCGTCTTGAGATATAAACGATAATAAAATGACATACTTCCTGAATTTATTTGTTCAAAATAGAGAAAATTTTATTTAGAGGCCTCTCCTCAAATTCTCCTTATTAATGATAAAATAAATAAGCATAGTATCAGTATGAATTCGTAAGTGGAAGCAGCTTGAGATCTGATAAATATTACACTCCATCAAATACCTACGACGGCTCCCGTCCGAGTATAACCAAGTCAAGCACTGCTTCACTTCTGTGATTGAACGATAAACCATACACAATTTTATGTGCCCAAGCGGACACGTGGAATTCAGATTTCAATTTAATTTCCCAATTTCATTCAAATTTTACCCAAGTGAAAAGCTCTGAGCTATATCGAAAACATATATTATACCTATAAACTCATTTTTCCATATCTGTTAAATATGATTTTTAATTTATATATGATTTTCATACTGAATATACCTACATGCAATTCACTTTATACATAACTTTTTCATCGTGGAAAAAATATTTGGAAGCTCTTCATTGAAAAATAATAGGTTCTTATCGAACATTATTCTGATATAGAAACAATTTTTTAATGGAAGAAAAAATTTCTTCAAATTGGCATTCGCAATTATGATTGTCCTCCTAAAACTATGGAACACTAAAAAAATTCGTATACATTGTAAATTGTTATTAAACTTGAAAATAATGAGGAAAATTATGTTTCCACTTTATTGAATGGCATTTTTTTATTGGTTTTTTTATTCATTTATTTTTTCATTAAAAGTGTTACTTCAAGAACACTTCAGAACCAAAAAAGATGAAATTGTTAATTAATTTATTAAAATTAATTTCAATAAAATTAATCTTCAATAAAAAGAGATTTTGTTTTCGATCTTATTAACCTAGAAACATAAATATGAAAAAAAGAAGATAGTTTTCGACCAGGGAGGATGAATTTTCAAATAAACAATTGAATTGAAAGAAATTTATTTATTTTCATTGATTCGTGAAAGGTTCCTTCTTCTGTTGAATAATCATTTTTTGGGTTAAAAATTTAACTTCTTGATAGGAAATTCATCTTTTCATTCTAGAATTCAACTATTTTGTTGTAAATTCGTCATTCATGAGAGAATTCAATTATCTAATTTTTTTCTCTCCAATAAAACTAAATTATTTTGTACATAAATCGACTAGTTCTTATTTGGGCAGTTTTACGGAATTCCTAACAGATTCTGCAGGAGACTGGTGCCCTCCTCAGTATGCAGCTTTACCAATAATAATTCGTTTACAATAATAAAGTGTAAACGAGTTACGCTTACTCCGGAAGGGATTTGGCCTAATGTTAAAATAATAATAATAATTATTATTATAATAATAGTAATAATAATCAATTAATCATCATCATAATTGAAAATTGAACTATTCATTTGGAAATCAAATATTCTGTAAAAGGTTCCTTCTTCTGTTGAATAATCATATTTTTTGGGTTCAAATGCATCATTTGGTGAAAAATTCAAGTTCTTGATAGGAAATTCATCTTTTCATTCGAGAATATTTTGTTGTAAATTCGTCATTCATGAGAAAATTCAATTATCTCTTTTTTTCTCATTAATAAAACTCAATTATTTGTACATAATTCGACTAGTTCTTATTTGGTCAGTTATGTAGAAATTTCCAGCAGATTCTGCAGGAGACTGTGCCCTCCTCAGTGTGCAACTTAACCAATAATAATTCGTTTACAATAATAATAAATTTTTCAATAAGCGGAAATAGGTTAAGTGAAGAGTAAGATTATATACCCAAGCTTCAACAAAAAACTAACATTCATGTGATTAAGGCAGAAGTCATTATATTATATAAGAAAAATTCCAATTACATAAGAATCAGCGTAATTTTCAATTATTGTGAATCGAATCTCAAAATTACTACCTATTATTAGCAGAATTGATTACACTTCTTGCATGTCCTAAAGATATCGAAGTACAAAGAACAACTTATTATTCATTCAAGTAAATTTTTAAGCGACAAACTATTTTTCTATTATTTTGAAAAAACACCACTAGTGATTCGCTCGTGCAAGTTTTTTTCACTTTGCATCAACAAATATTTTCTAAATTTGTCACTGATTTAGCCAAATTACGAGCAGCAAAATATGTACATGAAAATTGTCCTAACGGTTTATACCGTTATATCTTGATGTTTTTTCTGAATATTCCAAAGTATTCCGACGCATTTGAAACATCTTGAAGTATCTGAAATATCCAGAATCATCTCGGATTATCTTGAAATACTCTTGATTATTCTGAAGTATTTATAATATCTTGGAGCAGCTGAAATATCCTCAATGATCTTGAAATATCATAAAATATCTTGAAGTATCTTGAATTATTGTCTTAAAATATTCTTAACTATCCTAAAGGATTTAGAATACCTTGAAGTATCTCAAATATACTGAATAATCATGAATTATCTTAAAATATCCTTATAGGCTTCCTGAAGTATTTGGAATATACCTTAAAGTGTCTGAAATATCCTGAATTATTTTAGATCATCTTGAAATATTCTCAAGCATCCTGAAGATTTGAAATATCTTGAGGGGTCTGAAATACTTCGAATTATCTCAAAATATCATGAAATATCTTGAAACATTCTAAAGTAACCTGAAGTATTTGAAATATCGTGAAGTATTGTGAATTTTCACCTAATATTCCTAAGTATCCAAAAGTATTTAAAATACTTCGAAGTATCTGGAATATCCCGAATCATCTTGGATTATCTTGAAATACTCTGGAATATTCTGGAGTATTTATAATATCTTGGAGTATCTGAAATATCCTCGATGATTTTGAAATATCATTATTCATCTTAAAGTATCTTGAATTATCTTTAATTATTCTTAACTATTCTCAAGTTTTTAGAATCTCTTGAGGTATCTTAAACATACAGAATTATCATGAATTATCTTGAAATTTTCCGAAGTAGCCTGAGTATTTCAAATATCTTGAAGTAGCTGAAAGTATCTGGAATCTTCTGAATCATCTTGAAATATTCCAAAGTATCCTTGAGTATATAAAACATCCTAAGGTATCTAAAATGTCCTGAATTATCATGAATTATCTTAGATCATTTTGAAATTTTCTCAAGCATCCTGAAGTATTTAAAATATCTTAAGGTTTCTGAAATATCTTGAATTAGCTTGAAATATCATTCAATATCTTGAAACAGTCCAAAGTAAACTGAAGTATTTGAAATATCTTGAATTCACGCTCGAAAGACCAGTTCCCGTCCTATCACTGAAGTTAAGCAACGCTGGGTGCGGTTGGAACTTGGATGGGTGCCCGTTCGGGGATACCGCGTGCTGTTGGCGTGCTGTGTATTCGACTGAAACAATTATGACTGCTTGAGAGTTACGCTTACTCCGCAAGGGATTGTGGCTTAATGGTACAAAAAAAAACATTCCATATTCTATTATAGAAGCTTCATTAATCATAGAAAATAAGAAAAATAATAGTGTTTGAAATTCATCAATGTGTATGTGTGTGAATCTTCTGAAAATAAAAATTTATTTTCTCCGAAGTACGAATCCTAATGAACTTCTACGAGTGGAAAATAATCGGAATGGAACTAATATTTGTCTATAATTGAAATGAACCTTTTGTAAACCTTGAGGGAACCGTTTCTTCATCATATGTTTTTTCATCAAACCAAAGATAACTTCAAGTTGGAGAAAATAGATTAAAAATTTTAAAAAATGTTCTTCGGAACAAAAAAACCATTCGTTACAATCAAAGAACCTTTTTGTTGACTAAGAGTGTTGAAAATTAAATCTTTTTATATCAAAAGAGCTTAAGATTATATAATGTAGAAGTAAAAGCGTCCAATTTTATAATTTTGAAGCGTTGAAAAAAATAATATAATGATATAATTTTTTATATTATTAGATTATATTGTTTTATATTCTGATTTTATTATTAATATAGTTTGTGATAATATGAATAATAATATAATTTAAAAATATTGAAAGCGTTGTGAACTAAAGAAATTTTTTATCAAAAGCACGAAATCTCCAACAACCGAAAGAGTGAGCGAATAAATATCAATTCCATTATGACATTTTGGTTGGCAATATGAAGTTCCTCTTCTCTGTTTCATAAAATAAAGTGTATCGTAGAAAAGAAACAAATCTCAATTACAGATTTATTTTTTCGATAGGTAAAATTAATTTAAAGTGTGCAAGTGCTTTTCAATATTCTCCTTAATAATATATAATTCACAAAAATAAAAAATTTTATTCTAAATATTAAAAACATAGTACCTAGCCATGTATGTAACTATTTTCTGCGTTAATATGTGAACAATAAATTGTCAATTCATACCTATAAAAAATAAATAATCAGTAAATGCCTTTTCTAATCAAAAGTGAATAAATCTATTTGCATTTTGTTAGTAAGTTTTTAGGCAGTTCGCTCATTCTTTAATTGTGCCATAAAAAATTTAACCATAAAAATCGACAATTTTCAATTGAAAACGCTAAAAATTGAAACATTTTGAAATAAATAAGTTCCGAATTAACCAATATTTAAATGTCAATAGCTTTAAGAATAAAAATTTTATGGCCGAGGATTATAATGAGAAAGTTATAATAAAATTAGTTTTAGCCCTTAAATAAATTGACAAAAGATAGACCCCTCTCTGTGTAACCTAGATAATTGAACCAAGGTAATCTAAAAGTCTGCATCATGGTTTGACTCCGAAATCTTTGTTATCTATTTATTTGAATGTCACCAATCGGATTCTTTCATCTCAGTGCATGTGATTCCCAAGTGAAAGCACAATAATATTTTTCCAGATCTTATCATCTCAGAGTTCCACGCGACAATTGCCATCCACAAGGTGATTCCGCAGAGTTGAGAAACCGTACCTTGAGGCGTTACAATCATATATAATATGTATCCGTCTAGAAACATACATAAAAGCGAAAATGACTTTAGGAGCTCCTGAAAAAGCCTCCTGGGCATCCTTTTTTAATTCTTATAAGCCATTTGTTCCCACGTAGCCAACGTCATAGATTACGTGCATCAAGACTTTCCTTCCTCAATTTGGCCCTTGTAACCTCAATTTCAAGTAAACAACGCCGAACTTATCACGTCCTTGAAATCCAAACTTGTGCTAGTTCTTTTTTTTACAATGCATGCAACAAAATGTGTTAAGGGCACATACCAGACTTTCAAATTACCAATTCTTTTATAAGTAGAATAGATTAGAAGTTAAAGATAGAATAGAAGTTCGTGTTTCTTTCCATTATGTCTGTCTGGTATTGCAAAATTTATTTGTGAGAGTATTTTTTATGAGTTCATGTTGACAATTGGTTAAGCTTATGAGTCTAAAGTTTGAGCAGAGCTCAACTCAGCACATTAAATATTAATAATAATTTTGTTAATCTTTATTGTGTTCATAACAGAAAGGTATGTACACAGCAGGCAGACATACAGTAAAAACTCAAAGGGCGAGGGACAGTCTAGGGATGCCTATAAATATAAATAACCTAACCCGAATCAAAACCCAAGAATATTGTTTATTTGCAAGTGGATTAAAACGCTGCAAGCAATTTAACTACATATAAACATGTGAATGTGTCAATTGTTTTCAACGTTTTTAAACAACTTTAGATGAAAATTCTGGGATATACTGTAAAAGAAAAACCTCCCAACTGTGTCGTACACTCCAAATCTTTGAATACAAGTAAAAGTTTATAAGCCCGCTCAAATTTGTTGAGCTCCCCGTAAATTCTGACTTATGAGATAACGCGAACTTTCTACAGCAATATTTTAACGGAGTCGATACTAGGGATTTCCAAGAGAGTATTCATGAAAATTAAAATGATTTCGATGTTCCTTTCTGATGAGCTCATGAAACGGGACAGAACGATGCTTCTAAAAATACAGCACTTTAAAAGGATAATACTAGCTGTAAATCAAGCGTTTGGTGTTTATTGCGACCTCAATTGTGTTATGAATTATACACCTAAAGTGACGTTTTTTATTTTGAAATTGATGAAAAAAGACTAAGTCTGATTGCATAAGTAGGCCCGACTCTCATTTGAAAAATATTTACCCAATTTTATCATACTGTGCAACAGAGAATCATAACCTTCCGTTCCGAAGGAGGTGATATAATTTATTATAACTTACATACTATGTAGTGTCAGTATGAATAAAACAATCTTTCGAGTGAAATTTTGGTTGTTTTCAAAAATTATTATTAATTTTTTTCTGATGCTCGGCGCGAATCGAACACTTGTAACTTCCAGCGTTTTGTTTAGCGAGGGAATTTTGAGCAGGCAAATACTTCTTTCGACGAAAATTTGGAAAAGGGTTTGATGAAGTTTTTCGGAAAGTGTCAGATCAAAATATTTAATAGTGTAGGAGTAGTTATGATTTTAGTGAACGTCAGCGCTGGAGTTTTCGTGCGTATCAAAAGCTCCGTAGCGTACAGCCGCACAGCACGAAGTGTCTCGCCAATGTATGGCTCATAAATTTGATAAAACTTTTATCTGTTATTGAATAAAAAGACAAAAAATTAATTTTACTGAATATGAACCCATTTTACTAAATTTTAGATGTATTTTAAAATAAAGTATACAGTTTATTCTTCATCAGAAGGAAGAATCGAGTCGTCTTCGGTTTTATTGCAATTATTATTTGGAATGCAACTTCTCTCGTACAAATATTGCAATACTTTCGTAGCATTTTCTTTTGCAGCAAGATTGCAAGGGAGTGAAAAGTTTCTTTGGCATAATTACCTTTTCAGGATTTTTTTATCTTGAGATGTATTCTTCTCCCTGCAAGTAAATTTCAAACTTACAGATTTTATCTTCAATTTTTTGAACTTCATTAAGCACAAAACGATTTCTTTGAAATATTAATAATTTTAAAATGGAAAACGATCAATGATTTTGTATATTATTTTTCTAGTGTATGGTTTAATTCATTCTATAAAATGTCTATGTCTGAAAAATGTAATCAATGAAAAATATTAATATAATGTCACAAATATTTATTGTTTAGATCGACAGATTATTAAAAGGTATATCTTGTTCTTAGAAGTTTTGCGTACATATTCCGCTCATGTACTCTCCTCTCTTTTTCGTTTTCTACCTCGAATTGCCAGAGGTATATTTTCCATTTTAAAATAACAATACAAAATTTGTGACTAAATTGATTATTAATAAATACAAGAGATATTCAACTTCATTAGGCTTAAAATTTAATTTAATGTGCACGGTCCAGAGCATACTTAAGGACTAACTGATCTATTTTATTTTTGAAATAGATTTAGACGAAGTGTAAGAAATATTTGTGCATAGGTTTGTTTTGAAAATGCATGTTCAAGGTCGCTTACGACTTATGTAAGCGACCTTTTACATTGAAGTATCCTACTTTTAAATCTAAAGAAACCGTAAAGATACATTCAAAATAAAATAAAATTCATGAATCTTTTGTCAACTTTTTTTTTCAACTGTTATTCACTGAAAAATTTCATAAGGTCATATTATATGCAAAAACTCTCTAGCGAGAGAACATGGCACAGCGGAGTGCATAGTACGCTCGAAAACTCCAGTGTTGCCGTTCACTAAAATCATAACTACTTCTAAACTATCAAATATTTTGATCTGAAAGTTTCCAAAAAACTTCATTATACCCTTCTCCGGACTTTAGTCTCAAGAAGTATTTGCCTAATCAAAATTTCCTCGCTGAACGAAACGCTGGAAATTACAAGTGTTCGATTTGCGCCGAGCATCAGAAAAAAATTAATAATAATTTTTGAAAACAACGGTCTTGAATTCCGATCATGTTCTCAATCGAAGGACATCTTGAAGCACGCTCCCCAAAATTCTCATTAAAAAATTTCAAAAACTGAAGCACTGAGCACGAGTTGAAGTGAAAAACGGATTGAAATCAAGTTTTTCAAAAAATTCAGTTTTTCTGGTTTTTTTCGAAACTAGAAAAGTTACAACTTTTTGTCTAGAGGAAAAAAGATGCACAATAAAAATTTCACGTCCAGATATTATATCCTTCAAAAATTTGTTAATCCAACAGAGAATTGCGAATTGGCGACAATGACCTATCCAGTTCTCTAGGTCCTCTCCACATTCATTAGGACCTGTTGTGAACATCACAGAACAAATCTTTGACGCACGTGGTGGAAGCACACCTGCGATATCTGCCAATCGCAACTCCACTCTATCCCTACCTCCTCACTTTGCGGCAAGTTTCTCTCGTGGTCGCGACAGTGCCTGCATGGTGTTATCGTCAACACCTTCTTCACCGACGACACTCGCGGATGCACCGTCAAAAGCTCGAGATGATGTCTCCCTAAAAGCTCGCGTCCCCGATTATCTCTTTACGAAAAAAAACAAGTACCGGAAGTGCTAAAAAAACCGGAAAGGAAGAACGCATGAACAACCCTGTGCGCTCGATCGTGCTACCACCGGAAGCCGATTGATTCTTGAGCAACCGGGAGACCTGCTAAACGAAGAAATCTGACTTCCGGTTCCTGAGGAAACGCAAAAACAATCATCCTAATTGCAAATAGTGATATCAGTGATTGTACAATTGTACATGTTTGAATTAAGTTGTGTGTTTTTGAATTAGTGAAATGATCAGTTAAAATCATGTTTTTGAACGTTCTTTGCTTGTTTTCTGTTTGGGAAAAAACACATTAGTTGTGAATAACTCGAATCGGCGTGAGTTTGAATCTTGGACTTGAATCAACACCCATAACTAAGACTGAGTTTCTCGAGATGCGAATGTCGAAGAACAAGGTCCTAATTGCGCAATGGAGCTCCCAGTGATCCGAAAGAATATTTACCTTTCTCGAGATCTGTACTATGTATTTTTGAACCAGGACGCTTTACCTTTGAACTAAGAGAAGTCAATTTAGAAGAGGGATTGAAAGTTTTGAAAATTTTATTGCGTGCTGATTTGTGACGCGAATGGTCGCAGCCGGACACATGAACGAGGTGCAGCAGTTAGTGTTTAAACATCCTGGAAACAACAGCGCATTAGACTACTCCAGTGCAGAATGTTGGAATCTGTTCATCGAAGACGGATTGTTCCAGGTACATTTTACAAAGAATCAATCTGCTTGTCATTCTAATTTGTTCTCTGAAAATGATGTCTCATCAACACAGATTCAAGGCTTCAAGTATGTACATATCCGTTACCTCAAATCTGGGAACCAAATATGGACAGGTTTCTGATAACCTACTACACTATTATGATTACAAGGAAAATGTTTGTTTCAGGGAAGTTTTTTCGAAATTAATTCTTCCTTATCTTCAGCTTTTTTTTTTAAATTCAACCAAATTTACTCCAATTAGATAAATTTTATTTGAGCTGAACAAAATTCATCTGAACTAAACGAAAACCATATTCGTAAGAAACAAGCATTTGCTGATTCAGAAAAATTTCGTACGAACGAAATAGAAATTTGTGCAAATCGAACAATTATTTTTAAAAGAAATCTTTTGAGGCAACCTGTTATATTTGTCTTTTATAATTGTCAAAAAAACTTCATTTTTTGACGACTATATTGATTGTTAATCTATTAAAACTGTCAATTTATTGAGGACTTGCTGAACGAAAATATGGGTCTGTATAGGTGTTTTCTAAATTTGAATTTCAGACAATTGACTCAATGTACCTTCTTCGATGATACTGACTAGTGTTACGGAATTATCCGTAAGACTCACTAACTTGGACAAGAGTAGCTCTACGGCTATGGCTAGAGTTACGTGAAATCTCTTGAATTTATTCCTGAAGAAGCTGGAAAGTGTCTGGTCCTACGGAAAATTCCGTGACGATCGACAGTTCATTCTTTGATAAACAACTTTACTCTTTTTATGTACATAGTGAAATACCATTAATTCAGGTTGTGTTAAAAATTAGAGTGACTCGTATTATTGCGTAAATGTGAAAACTTATCTTCATTTTGTTTCATAAAAACAATAAACAGACAAGAGTTCATTGCAAGTTGACACAGGTGTTAAGACTGTTTTCTCTTTACATTCGCAATCGAAAATTAAATATTTTCAATAAAAAAGAAATTTCGCATATTATAAATCATAATTACATAGTTTTATTTAATCTCAAATTCGGAAGTAAATACCTAATACATTTGGTCTATTGACTAACGTGATAAAGTAAAATTGTTCCAAGTGCACATTGTGTATGCTTCATTAGGTGTCTATTATTCGAACAATATTTTTTTGAAATAAGAGCGCATGGTATCAGCAATATTAAGACAACAAACTCTCACAAGTTAATCACACAAAATGTCAGAAGGAAATTTATGCTCATTTCCCCAATTTTGACTCTGCTCTGGAAACTGCATTATTAACTGCTCCACTTATGCGACCTTAACTTTAGAACGATAATACACTTGTGTGTATTTTCAAATTCTTAGATGTTAAACTTCAAGTTGTATATAGAAAGGTTAAATCTTAGCTGAAATTTCAAATGCACCATTTTTTTCATGTTGGAACGAATCATACGAGAGAAAGCGTAACCTGCATCTGGAACCAAAGAATAGTTTTTGACTATAGATTTGAAGGTCACCCTACTGCCCAGTAGCTACCCTGAATTTGATCAAGGTTAAAGACCATTTCTGCTATAAACATGTAATATTATCTTGTAATGAGATAATGTGTGATTCTAAAATTCGTGTGGGTAATTGGCCGCGAAGAATGAAAAGTCCTTGGTTTGATACTTGGTGGCCGAACCATATATTATGATTTACGACGACCATGGTTGCTTGTCGCGACAACTACACACGTAATGAGTACACTAAATTAATATATTTCTTCTGCCGGGACCTTTACCTATGAGGATAGTACACTTGTACACAACTTATTACACACACACGCACACACACTTAAACACACATATCCTGCGTAATGCGTATTGTGCAGCAAAGGGGGTTACGCAAGAAAGCACGGCACCAGCGGTCGCGAACATATCATTTTTGGAACTCCTCTCTCACGCGAGTGTCGTATTAACACTGACCTCAGTCACCTGTAATTGCTACGTGTTACCGTATATCGAGGTAGAGACATACCTACGTAATTTTACCTATTATGTATACTATCCCATTTGTACGTTGTCGCGTATTCTTACATCTGTGATGAGGATTTTTTCCACCAGTCCTGAACTGATGCTAAGGACAACAATTCTAAGCAAGACCTTGGAGACGTCTCCTTGGGTCATCAAGTCTCTGCTCTGTTATTAATTATTATAACAACTTGTAAAAGGTTTCAATTTCATAGAGTTTGATGGGACCACTTTAGAGTTCATTAATTGAGCTGATTGTGAGATAAAGATGATGAGAATTTATCAAATTATTGTCTTTTAATTTGGAATGGGTAGAACTGTGTGATAGAATGATAGGAAGTTTTGTGTGGAATTTCTTCAGTGTTGACTAGATTGAAGGTCCATCAAATTTTAACAGAGTTTAATGTGGATGGTGATGATTTCAAAGAATTTTGGACTGCATTAATCATCTGTAGTAACTTCGATTTATGTATCCATCTATATAAAAATTTAAGTAATTTTGTAGTGTAGTGTGCCTTAAGAAAGAATTAATACTACACGCGACAGTAGCTTATATATACCTGTAATTTATTGTAATTGATAGTTAGCATAACAGTTAATTGTAGCAAATAAAGTACTCTGAAACAAAGTTGGGTAGACTTACGATGGTGACCTAATAACTATTTTTAGCATAGAGATTGAAAACGTAAAAATAATATGAAGATTACGTCATAATGTTATCCCATTTCGTTCAATTTGTCATCGGATTTTATGGATAATTGATTTATGAACCTTCTATTGAAAGCAAGCTAGTATTATTAGGGCTCTAAGTCTTATTAAAATGATTTTGTTATTGACCAGAATCGATTAATGTATGACCTTTTCTTTAACATTCGCATTATAAAAGAAATTTGGAAAATTATAGTCTTATTGTATCATAGTTTAGAAATTCGATATAAGAATAAAAATCTATTATACTTTTGGAATCAAAAGAGATAAATTTGAATATACTCGGCAAGTTTCAATCAGATTATCAATACGATGCGCTGACAAATCCGGATTTCTAAATTTTTGTCTTGGAATTTTTGAAATTCCAAATCTCGTTTTTATGGCAAAAATCACAGTCATCAATATTTCCCTATCATGCTCTCCTAAATTTTAATGTTTTCAATTATAACTAATAGGTAATAATTTTTTTTGTAATAGTACAAGAACAACCTTTAAATCTATAACAGAATGAGAGAATTTTGAAAAGTTTTTCAAAAACCCTCAAGTCCAACATATTTTGTCAAAGTTTCAAGATTTAGAGGACGAATTTTATTCAAAGCCATTTTTTTTTTTTTTTGAACTTTATGTAATACATCTACAATATCATTTTTCAACTTGTCAAATGAACCACATTTTGCATATCAAAGCGATCGAAATATTTTTTCCCTTTTATTATTAATTGGGAAGAGTACTTTCTCGAGTTAAGGATATACTATACGTACAGTACAGTCAATCTGTCACAAAAAAGGCCATTTTTGGAAAAAAATACCATAAAACTTTTTTTTGCGGAAATCGCTAGAAGTGCATTCAAAAAGCTTAACCTGAAAAATGCGGGATCGTTCAGAGGCGGGTTTTTGAGAAAACTCAAAAAGTTTTTGGATCTGATATATCTCGGAAATAGTAGGTTTTTGGGAAAATTTGTAAAGACAAAAAATGTTGGAGGCAATGTTTTTTACAACTTTCCTCATTAGGTCGATATGCTGCGATGAAAAGTGCAATTGATAGATGGCGCTAAAGTACCAAAAAAAGTGTATTTTCCATGTTGTACGCTCAACAACAATTATTAGTACATTTTTGTACAGCTCGTTTGATATCAGTGTTTTAAAATTTTCTTAAACCACGTTCAATACTGGATTAGCAAAGTTTTGGAAAAGAAAATAATAGCAATAAATATTTATTCTTAATAACAATTTACCGTAATTAGGAATAATTTGAAAGTCCTACTTACGAAAAAATTATTTATTCAGTCTGAAGTAATGATTTATTATGTACCCACACTTACGTCACCCTCGTCGGAAACAATGGGAAATCTACGGAAATCTACACTATAACTCGTGGACGGTAAGTCAGAGAAGAAAACTTTTATTATAAATTTTGTAGGGTTTTTTGAGACAAAAAACTTTTTCACTGACAGTTTTGCGATGAAAAATTTGTTTCTGTACCACAAAGCGAAAAATCGCTTTTTCTGGTACTTTAGCACCATCTATCAATTGCACTTTTCATCGCAGCATGTCAACCTAATATGGCAAGTTGTAGAAAACATTGCCCTCAGCATTTTTTGTTCTTACTAATTTTCTCAAAAACCTACCATTTCCGAGATATATCAATTCCAAAAACTTTTTGAGTTTTCTCAAAAACCCGACCCTGAACGATCCTTCATTTTTTAGGTTAAGCTTTTTGAATGCTCTTCTAGCGATTTACGTAACAAAAAAAAGTTTTATGGTATTTTTTTCCACAAAATTTGACAGATTGACTGTACTAGTCAATCAATCTCAAAATTCGATGAATTTGATTATGAGTTACAAAATTGACCAAAATATATCTACTGATAACTGCTGCGTAATTTGAAGGAGGTTTCTAAGTGTGTTTGAAAGAAATAATAATTCAGGTTGAAATGGTTTATTTATCAGGAGTTATTTAGTGTTTTAGTTTCTGCTTTCTCGTTAGGGAAAACTTAATTCTATTTGGGTATAGGTTTTTTTGGAAAAAATTAATTTGGAAATCATAATTATTGTAATTGTTATAAACAATGAAAGTTCAAATTTGAATTAACACTACCCAATTTAAATTGTAGAGAATCCTTCCGAGAATTAAATGAGGCCTTGATCATTAGGATTAGATAAGAATTGTAATTTTTCCCTAACGAAAAAGCAAAAACTAAAATACTAAATAACTTTTGATAAATGAACAATTTAAATCTAAATTTTTTGAAGCACACTCAGAAGCCTTATTCATGATACGCAGAAATCATTAATAAATATTATTCGGTCAATTTTATTAATCATTATAAATTTCATCGAATTTTGAGATTGACTGTACATCCTTGATGCATAGTGCGTAATTTTTTTTTGTATCAATCACTATTGCCAATGAAATACAAAGTATGCCTTAAAATTTCTGTATTTTCATATTCAGAATTGTTTAAGTTTGAATTTGTTTTCTGGAGATTTGTCACAAAATTAGGGACTGAAGAACTCCTCAAAATTTTGTATTCATTCTGATGAAAAATGTGATACTTTTGTGATAAGCGGTTAGTAAGAAGCATATTATGTAGGATGCAAGAAATTGATTATTGAAAACAGTGGTTATTCTGATAAAAACGGCCTATTTCTCCTTAGAGATTTTCAAAGTTTTCATTTCAAAAATATTTCTTTTCGTATCAAGATATTCTGTCGATTTTTCTGTGAGTAAAGTTTCTTCTTATGAACAAATATAAAAAATTGCATAGAAATAAAAATATATAAAACACTGTGCAAGCTACAGTTATTAAAAAATTAGCCAAATAACACGAGTACAACTTTTTAAATATTGACTTTGTTTACTTCTTTTCGATGTCAAACCATACACCTTTGGCTGGCTTTACATGATAGCATTTTCACTCTGCCCTATTCCCAAGAGCTTTCCAACTGTTGCAGGAACAAAAACAATTTGTACAATGAAAAAAACATGCTATTCAATGAATATGGTTCTCGTTCAAAAATAGATATTTTATTGGTTCAAATGAATATTCAGTGAAACAATATTTATTCATAACTATTAAGAAGCGATACTATATGCATTCTATTCAAATCAATAACAGATCTGCTTTTGAACAATAGTTATTGATTCTATAACGTTTCTTATCAGTGTCAGTAACTTTATTTTTGTCTAACCTCTGTACCGAAAGTGTGTTTCTTCGTGCTTATAAATTGTGCTGAAATGGCTTTTCCGAACCGAAGATGAAGCGGGTGGGAAGTAGCTTTTTGTGCCTCCTTCTTTATAGTATACATATATATCATGTATATATCATTGGCAAACAGTTGACAATCCTCACTTATCGGAATTGCCAACTGTGCGCCCTTGATATACAATATACTATTCTCCAGAAATGTTTCCTTGTTCAATCTGAAGATTCTTAAATTATATGCATGCCGCAGCAGCAATCTTCATAAAAATTGTTGACCATTACTGACGACTATGTAGGCAAACTATACATGAACTAGAAATGGAGTAAACATCTGTGGTACAAGAGCTAGCTAGCTTATACTTTACCAGTAAGTAGCGAACATACGACTAAACACAGCCAAGTCTTAACAACTTGGTACGACAGTTACGATGCTTTCAGAATTTATCGCCTCCCTTCCTGTTCATGAATCGAAGCCTCAGCTATGAATTCCGGGATCTTTGGACTTGGAGTCAACGAGAGATGATCGGAAGAGAAGTTCCTTTCAGAAAAGAAATAACTCTGAAACAGGTACATCCTGATACAAAAGGGCTGCTAGCGTCCCTAATGCCTAATCGACAGGTACTCGGTGCCTCTTTTGCTCAGAATCCTCAATCTCAAACATACCTTCCTCAAAGTCTCCAGTCGTTTCGAGTGGTCCAAGTTTTGACAGGAAAAAGACCTCCCTGGGGTCTAAGTCGTAATTAAGTGGGCTGGCTCCATTCTGGCCCACCACGGATTATCTCTTTGGCTACCAGTTTCCCTAATTCTTCTCGGGATTACGCCTCTGGTCTGGACCGACCACTACCTTCTTCTACAATTTGTCATCGAACAAATTGGATCTTCTTTGTGTCCATGGATAAGCCATCTGAAATATGTCGACAAGAGTCATTCGATAATTGTCAACACGAAAAATAATGTAAAGAGTCATTCGATCATCCTGGCCAGTGGTAATTGACCAAAGGTGAGAGAAACGAGCGCCAACGACCACTAAGATTAACACAAAAATTTTCAGAATTGAGTTACCGGATCATCAAAGGAGGGCACGTGAAATTATGTTTTAGAGAGTGGGGTGATCCCTGGTCATTTGAAAATGAAGTCCCGAATTTTCGATTTTTGAAAGTACATTTCAATGCAGAATTTATTGGCGTATCTTTTTCTCACCGGAAAATATATTTTGTATATCTTTGGTCACGTTGAGAGAATGGATGAAGAACGATTAACAAAGCAAGTGTATCTAGGTAGGGCGAATGGTAGCGTACCCAGAGGCAGACCAAAGAAGGAATGGATAGAATGTGTGAACGTACCCTCAAAATGAGGAATATAAAGAGCCGTAGAAACACAAGAGCTCGTATGGAAAGATGCATGGATGTGAAAGAAGCAAGAGATGTATCACAGGATAGGGATGTTTGGAGAGCAATTGTATATAAGAAAAAGTGTGAAGCCTGAAATGAATGATTTTGTATACTTATTGGCCCACGTAAGAATATCGCTTAGCGGATTATTTTAACGGCTTCGCGAAACTCTTTGTACGGGGTGTTTGCTAGAGAGATCAGGTAAGCGACCCGTGTCGGAGCGATGTCGCACAGGACGATTGTGTCGTTTAAAAGCAGAAGTAGGCTGGACCTAATTTTGCTGTGTATTGTTTTTATCAGGTCTTACCTCTCATGTTGCCGAAGAAGCCTCGCGTATCTCCATTATGCTTAAGAATTCAATTAAAGTCTCTGTTTACTAAAAATGCCGCGTTCCAAGCGAAGTCTTTGGATTGAAGATCTAGGATTAAAAATGAAATCAGATATCCATTGTAATTCATGAAATGTAAGGGGATGTGTGTATTAGATTTGTGGGGATTTCGGGAAACTTATGACATTCGTGGAAATTTATATAACTTGATATTTGCATCAAATTTTTGTAAATTTAATAAATGTATGCTTATTTATTAGATTTGTGATGATTTATACAATTTGTGGTAATTCACGAAATTTATGGTAATTTAGGAAATAAGATGGAATCCATCCAACGATAATTTATCCTCATAAAGTAAAATCTTCACGCTGTGCGGGCACATTCTCATCTCGCGCTTCTCTTGCAAGTTTGAGCGCACCTAGGGCGCGCGTCTGTCGGATATTGCGCTGCGCACTCGATCTTTGTATATATCTTTACATTTCTATATAGAGCTTTTGAAACTCAAAAGAAAAATGTCAACTACTTTAATTTGATGATTGCAAATTATTTTTTTTTTAAAGCTTCTCCGACTATGAAGAGTACATTCTCATCGCGTGTCTCGTGCTGCGCACTCGATCAAAATTTTTCCAAAACGGAAGAGAGGTTCTGTTGCTTCATTATCTTTCATATGTTGTGTTTTTTTACTATAAATTCAAATTTCTAATGTTTCATTTCGTTTTCTACGATTGAAACAAAAGCTTCGCGTCCAATAGGAAGAATGATAAATTTAAATTTATTTTTCTAGTGAGGAACTTGTGTCTATTTGTTTTTTCCAGAGCTTGTGTCAATTGTCCGAAAATTCCATTTTTTCATTTTAAGAATGGTTTTTCATTATTGAAGGGAAAACTACTTTTCCTGTCAAAAAGTAAATTTTACCAAATTTGTAGATCTTCATTGTTTGCACAATCTTTGTTCATCTCTGTGTTCTCGTACCTTGCACAGTTGAACCAAAAAAAAAGCTTCATATTTTTCATTATTCTTTGTGCGACCAAAATTGGAGTTTTCGATTTTTTATGGAAATTCAAAAAATTGTGAAGATCATCTTGTAGACCTCCATTAAAGAAATTATTTTTTCATTTACCTTTTTTCATAACTTGCGTTGTTAAGCTAGAAATTCTCATTTTCGTTTTTTTTCTGAATTTTGAAAAGGACATCACTCTGACAATTTTATTTTAATAAAAAAAAAATCATGACGATAAATTGTTTCACTTATTACTTACTACAGGAAGCCGTACTGACGATTTTTAAGTCTTGGATAAAATACTCTCAAAAATTTTCAAAATGCTGTAATTTTTGCATTTTCATCCTAAATAGCTGGCTAAGGAACTTGACCTTCAGTTTCTGACACTAAAAGTGTTTACCAAAGGACGATCAAATATATTAGTTTTTTCAGAAGTTATCGTACTGACAGGAAAACATACATATCCTAACCATTTATATAAAACTACAATCGACAAATCGTTGTAATCCAATTAAGAATGATAGCACTGGCCAGGATTATCAATTGATTGTGCAGGCATAAAATTTTGTTTGTGTTTCAAAAAATATCCAGATCCCCCTAAAAAAACTTTCCAAAACGAAATTTGGGAAGGTGAGGGAAATTTCGTAATAAAGGTCTTTTAAAAAACCAGATCCGTCGCGTACGCTCAGTTGACAATCGTCTCCAAAGGCATGTCAAAGGATATTAATAATTCCATAGATCATAAAAAGGAAAGCAACATGGAATAAATAATATTTTAGTTATTTTTCTTCATGAACTGGATTAAATGTGATGCAGTTGATCTTCGACACTGCAAATTATTTGTATGCTTTATTAGAAAGAATACAACTTTTATCTTTTGTCTCTAGTTACTATTGATATAGGCATATCGAGTCTCTCATCTGCCCGCTTTTATAAATTTTTTTGAATCTATTAAAATCTTACGATTGACACATATTTTATTAATTTTGGAAGCTCCACCCCTTTTCTATTCATTTCTCGTTAAATTGGTAACTTAAACGAAAAGCGGGCAGATGAAGGACTCGATATGCCTGCGTCAATAGTAACTTGAGACAAAAGATAAAAGTCGTATTCTTTCTAACAAAGCATAAAAATAACTTGCAGTGTCGAAGATCAACTGCAGTATATTTAATCCAATTCATGAAGAAAAATAGCTAAAATATTATTTATTTCATGTTGTTTTCCTTTTTATGATTCATGAAAATATCAATATCCTTTGACACACCTTTGAAGACGATTCTCAACTGAGCGTACGCGACGGATCTGGTTTTGTTAAAAGTGCTTTATTACGAAATTTCTCTCACCTTTCCAAATTTTAAAGGATATTGATATTTTCATAAATCATGAAAAGAAAAAAACATCAAATAAATAAAATTTTAGCTATTTTTCTTCAGAAACTGGAGTATATATAATGCAGTTAATCTTCGATACTGCAAATTATTTGTATGCTTTGTTAGAAAGAATACAACTTTTATCTTTTTTTCTCCAGTTACTATTGATATAGGCATATCGAGACTTTCATCTGCCCGCTTTTATAACTTTTATCAATTTCTTTGAATCTATTAAAATCTTACGATTAACAGATATTTCATTAATTTTGGAAGCTCTACCCCTTTGCCATTCATTTATTGTTAAATTGGTAGCTTTAATGAAAAGCGGGCAGATAAGAGGCTCGTTTTCCTTCTTATGATTTATAAAAATATCAATATCCTTTGACACACCTTTGAAGACGATTCTCAACTGAGCGTACGCGACGGATCTGGTTTTTTATAAGTGCTTTACTACGAAATCTCTCTCATCTTCCCAAATTTCCTTTTGGAAAGTCTTTTTTGGGATTGTCAACACGAAAAATGATATTTATAGCGCAAGGAACTTCCCGAATCGATCCATACCAGAGAAACAAGCTTGATGATCTTTAGTCGATGAGACAGCAGGAGTTTGCATTAGATAATAATTTCCAGAAGAATCGCGAATCTTCAATTGCAAGTTACAATTCAAACTCATAAACTCTTGGGCAATAAAAATATGGTATTAAATTTCAAACGATTGAGAGATGACCATCTGTGTCTTACTTTTCTTTGTAAAATACTTTACGATCGTTTTGAAATTATGATTGCTCAGTTAAATCAACTTGAAGGTCATGTCAACTAAGCGTACGTTCGTTAGAACTTGAATTCTTTAATTGCCATACAATACTTAATGAAAGTTTGAAAACCTACTCTTCCAGTTGAGCATTTCACGAGCCATTCTGATTCCTGAGTATGGTTGAGCGCTCAAGCTACCTGACAGACAGCATAAAGCTTTACTTGCTAGTCGTCAGCTGCCTGCTGCAAACTTTCCAACTCAATTCTTCAACCTCATTAAGCCATATCCTCGTTTGCAATTTGAAAAATCCATTCTAAACTTGAAGCTTGAGGTGAATGCTAAACCTACAGTAGACCTAAATCTTAAAATAGTCTTTACACTTGCTTTCAAATAGTGATTTGGATGAAAATTGAAGTTTTATTTCAATGCGGAAGTCTTGTATACATTGTAACACCTTGAACTTCTATTTTAATGAAGCAACTTGCACCTGGAGAAACAAAACGTAAATCAAAGAACATTATTTACTCACCTTCGTATTATTCAGACTTGAGTATCGATATATTTAAACTCAAGATATATTACTTGGAATATATTTTCTCTTAATAATAATAAAGCTAGACTTACAAAATTAGACTTTGTAACACTTTTCTTGACGAAAGAGGATATCTTCTTCGTTCCGTGGAACATACGACCAGCTAATATTATTTTGCGCCCGGTGATCATTTCCACAGTCGCTAATTACGTTCCGTCACTCACCGACCAGGTGTTATGATTTATGCGCTTTGCGGTACTCCTCTCGACTCAAAAAGATCGCCTCGTTCCCGAATCCCGCTAAAAGAAGTGGTAATAAAATCAGTATAAAAAATCACGTTGCTTTTGTGGATTCCAGCGTAAAGAGTAGATGAAATGTCTTGGGAATTGACCCAATTCGTGTGCCAGCAGTAAATTGAAATTACACAAAAACTTGACGCCGTGAAGAAAAAAGGTTTACTTGAATCATTTAAAGGGATCCCAGAGGTTTTATTTTAAAGAAAAGGATTAAAAAGGAATTTCAAATATGCGTCAATTTGGAATCTTAAAAATTTAAATCTTTGAAAAAAAAAGCATTCAAAATCACTGCATTTTAGACAATAAACTTCAAAATCAGTAAATTTTCAATTGTAAATCTTGGAAATCAAAGAATTTCATTTGCAAATCTATCCAATTGTGCAAAACTAGAATTTCACACATTCAAAATTGGACCAACATTCCAACCCAGTGGGCACGAATATCCGAAGAAGTTTTTAGGACGTTCTAAAAACGCCCTGAGTCAGGCCAAATAACGTCCTAAAAACATACAATGTTCCAAAGACGTTTTGAAGACATATTTGGAACATCAGACGTTTTTTGGACGTTTTTTTGCCTGCCTAAGGACGTTGTTTCGGACATTATAAAAACGTCTTTTAAACTTTACGTCCCAAAAACGATTTTAGGACGTTCTAGAAACGTCTTTAAATTTCGTGCTTACTGGGAAAATAATAAACCTTCAATTATATATCTTCAAAACTCTGAAATGTTCAATTGATGGAAATTTTTGAAATTGAATGAACTTCAATTTCAAATGTATAAAATTGAATAAATTTCTATTTGGATTCGTCAAAGTTGGACTATTTCAAGAAAATTATCCAAAATTATAGCATTTTAGACAATTAACTTTCAAAATCAGCAAGTATTTAATTGTAAGTCTTGCAAATCAAACAATGTTCATTTTAAAATCTTTTAAATTGAATAAACTTGAATTCCATGTATTCAAAATTAGACTAATCAAGAAAAATAATTCAAAATTACATAATTTCCAACAATAAACGTTCAAAAATTATAAACCTTCAATTCTATATCTTCAAAATTCTCAAATATTCAATTGATGAAAACTTATAAAATTGAATGAACTTCAGTTTCAAATGTATGGAATTGAATGAATTTCAATTTGGATTCTTCAAAGTTCGACTATTTCAAGAAAATTATCAAAAATCACAACATTTTAGACAATAAACTTTAAAAATTAGCAAATATTCAATTTCTATCCTTGGGAATCAAAGAATGTTCATTTTCAAATCTCTAAAATTGAATAAACTTGAATTCCATGTAATAAAAATTGGACTATTCAAGAATAATTGAAACTATCCGAAAAAAGATCATTGAAATTAGGAAGCTTTGGAAATTACGTAATTTCAAAAAATAAATATTTTAAACTAATGAATCTTCAATTGTGATTCTTGAAAATTGAAAGATTTTTAATTACAAATATATGGAATTGATTAACCTTCCATTTGAAATCTTCAAAGTTGAACTATTTCAAAAAAAGCATTCAAAATCACACCATTTTAGACAATGAACTTCCAAAATCAGTGAATCTTCAATTGTAAATCTTGAAAATCGAAAAATTTCCGTTTGCAAATTTATTGAATTGAATACATTTGAATTTCACGTCTTCAAAATTGAATTGTTACAAAAAACGCATTTAAAATTACATAATTTCAAACAAGAAACATTTCAAACTAATACACCTCCAATTGTAAATCTTAAAAATTCTAAAATATTCAATCGAAAGTATGTAAAATTGAATAAACTCGAATCTCACATCTTCGAAATGGAACTATTAAAAAAAAGCATTGAATACTACATCATCTACAGCAATGAAAATCCAAAAATATCAAATATTCAATGGTTAATTTCGAGAATTTTAGAATTTTCAATTACAATTCTATGAAATTGAATGAACTTCAATCTCAAGTTTTTGAAATTGAAAAAATTTTCAATTGAAATCTTCAAAGTTGGACAATTATTTCAAAAAAAGTATTCAAGTTTCAAAATCACATCATTCAAAACAATAAACATTGCAAACTAGTAAAATTTCAATCTTACATCTTATTTGAGAATTTCTAATCAAAAATCTATGAAATTGAATGAACTTCAATTGTAAATCATCAAAATTGAACTATTGCAAAAAAGTATTTGAAATTAAATCATTTCAAACAAGATGATTTCAAATTTCAAGAATTGAACTTTTTAAGAAAGAGCACTCAAATTAAGAAGCGTTTGAAATTACGTAGTCAGGTTACGTTCAAAAACCCAGTTAATGGTACCAAAAAGAAATAGAACTCTTTATATCCTGGATATTCATTGTTTGTTTCAGGCATTTTTCAAGCTAGCTTTAAAAAATCTATTCAAGCGTACAGCACTTTCAACTAATAAAAATTACGAAAGATCGGAAATTGAAAAAAAAAATGAACAGAGTCGAAAAACATGTTCATGTTTGATTGTTTTTGTTTTCTTGTATTATGTATTTTTATCTTATGTACTGAAAAAAAGATGTTATTGACGAAAGTAACATTGATATCAGAAGCAAACTTGTTTTGGTGAAATGACTACTATTGTATTCTTGGTTAAGAGTTTTCATCTTTTTTTATTCAAAAACTTATTATCTGGTAAATTTATATCTGGTAGATGATCAAACAGTTCTTTTAGAAAGTCAGCCTCTTTACTTTGAAATCCTTCAGAATTTCGGTCGGTGCAAAATTAACAAAAGAATGGTTTAGGAAATATTTCTTATTATTATCATGAAAAAAGAATCTCTTCCAAAGCGTCTTGTTTTCTTGTGTTTCGAAACTGCAATACCTGTATTAAACTAATTTTGTTGTCCTATAGGCTTCTTCTTTATCTCAGAGATGCGAAAAGTCATTAAGATAATAAAATAATTAATGTGGTATATCAATCAAATAATGATAAAAATTTAATAATATTTTGTAAGGTGTATATATAGGAAAAAGAAGTATAAATTTGCTTGTCGCCTGCAAGCGACAAGCAGAAGTCTTGGCAAACTTCCTCGCGATATTATGCGTAAGTATAAATCATGACAAGGAGTCCCTCGGTTGCAAGTAATGACAATATACAATGCGATTATAATTACGATTATGGAGAATCTCCGCAGGGCTCGGTAAAGTAAAGGTAGAGAAAATATGTGGAAGCAAAATAATTTAATAGAAGACTGAGCCACTTGATGTCACCGACGATAATTTTCATGATGAGTAGATGCTTCCGAGATCTTCAGATGAAATGACAAGATTCACATTATCTACTTCCTTCTTATCTTTCAATTTTTTTAATCTCCACCAAGATATGAAAACAGGATCTCATTTCTCTATTGGGAGTTTATATTATTATATTAGCTCTTATATCTGTAAAGAATATCCATTCAAACAGAGGGTGGGCACATAGGCTCAGAGAAAAATTCCCGTTTCCTTACAAGTTTCCTGGTTTTTTGAAGTATGAAAATCAGACCTTCAAAACTAGCTGATTAATAATCAGGAGGATTTCTAACAAATCCCCAAATTTGCGAATGTAACTCGGAATAATTCAACTTTGATGTTTTGTTTCGACATTGGAATTTAATGCATCTAAAAAAACAATTTTTATTCCGAGGTCTTCAAAGAAATTAATAATTCAAATTGAATCTGAGTTGTACTCTAAACGAGCGATCTAAATTTATAATTGATATATATTTTCGTTCCAAAGTTATTCCATTTCGAATGTTTTGAATCTGAAAACAGGACATTCTTAAGCATCACAAAGATATTCTTAACATTTTGTACTATTTAATAGGACGAAAGAATAAAAAAATAAAATTCTGCGTGTTTTTCCAACGTAAATCTTCAATCGCGTTTTTCTCGAAGTTCAATTTTTGAAGTCGGTGGCCACGATTTCTCGAAAAGTTATGAATCGATCTTCTCCAAATTTGGTACAATTCTTATAAATAGCATTGTCTCGTGCTTGAACGGAGGATTTTCCAAAATTTTCATTGCAACTTATTTTACGAGGCGCTAAATGGCAAAAATTTGACCAAAAAATGGGATTTTTTGTTCACAGCTCCGCCAAAAATCCAAATTTAATTTTTAAGTTTTTTCCTTCGTCCAAGCACGAGTTTTATACATGAAATTAAAAAAAAATTGGTTTTTTGATTTTGGACAAACCAGTCGTTAGTTATCATATGGCCACGCGGAGATCACTTTGTTTTAGAGGTCAAGGGGAATGAACTCTTCAAGGGCTGAATGCTCAATATTTTAAAATAAAAATTTCACAAAATACTAATTAAATATGTATCTTTGATATGCTGAATTGTTGAAATAAAATATTTCATTTGATGTATTTTTAAAAAATTGGTGAAAATACACTTTTTTCGAGCCTTCAAAACCCATGTAACCCCTTAAAGCACGGATCATGAAGGAGTTTAAATTAAAATTCTCCGATAGGGTGGTCAAAAAAATTGTTTTTCGAATTTTTATGCAAGACGCCCGTAATATAATATTTAGAGGTGGCCCAAGCCTCATAAAGTTTAACACGTATTCCTATAAGAAAAAAAGACGTTTTTGTAAATTTTATTCAGATTTCTCAACATTAGGTGAATAGAGTTCAAAATTCACCATTTCTCTTAACAATTAGTCACAGAATGTGAATAAAATTTTTTTTTCAAATATCACCCTCACAACTCTGTTTTCTAGGGTCTCAAAAAAACCCCCATAAGTTAAAGAATGGGTTTTTCGAGTTTTTTGCGCTGATGATGATTTTTTTCGGTTTTTTAACGCAGATTGTTTCAAATGCATGAAATACTACTTTATACTGATAATTAAATGTTTTTTCAAATTGTTTAAACAATTCATTATTGTTTTTAGCAACTTTTTCTTAGAAAAGGGTTAGAAAGTCAAGGTTTTTTTCTGAATTTTTCAACTTTTTGTTCACATTTCACCTAAAGTGAGTAATTATTTTATTTAATTTGGCAAAAAAAAATTGTTTAATCAAATTTTTAACTTTTTATCACTTTTCAATTGAATAAAAGTAATAATTATTTCATGTTAAAAAATTATTGTTTAAACAATTTATTATCATTGCTTATAATATTTTATTTTCTTAATGACAGAAACTTGCGGTTTTTTCAGGAATTTTCAATTTTTTGCCCACTTTTCATCAGAAGCGAGTGAATATTTCACCTAATTTAACGAAAATAATTGTTTTAATAAATTATTATTGTTTATGGCTCCCTCCTCTTAGATTAGTGCTAAAAAGTTCCGGTTTTTTCTAAACTCTTAAGCTTTCTGTCTACTTTCCACTTAGTGATGTAATAGTTAACTAATGCGAGTTAACTAACATGCTTATTTAAACAATTTCTTATCATTTATAACCATTTTCTCTCAAATAAGTGCTAGAAAGTTGTGGTTTTTTCTGATATGTTTAACCTTGTACTGAATGAAATTTGAATTAAATTCAATTAGATTGAACTAGATTGAATTAGATTGAATTGATTTAATTGTTGGTTAAATTAGATTGTTTTTTCTTTTAATTTTTTTTTCACACATCAACCATTATATTTTTTAATAAAAATGTATATTCTTACGTGGGAAATTCAACTCTTTGGTTGAAAAATTTTTGCGTTGAACATCCATAATGAAATTTCAGAAAAAACTGCAAGTTCCTATCTTTGAACAAAGAAAATATTATTAGCAATGATAATAAACTGTTCAAACAGTTATTTTTCCACATGAATCAATGATTACTTCAATCCAACGAAAAATTGATAAAAAGTTAAAAATTTAAGGAAAAACCGCAACTATGTAGCATTAAACTAGAAGAAAATAGCTATAAACATTTACAATTTAAGTAAACAATTATTTTTTCTAAATAAATAAAATATTTACTCACTTCAAGTGAAAAGTGGACGAAAATTTGAAAATTCCAGAAAAAAACGCAACTTTGTGGCATTATTCTAAGAGAATATTGTTATAAATAATAACAAATTGTTTGAAGAATTATTTTTGTTGACTGTAATTGATTATTACCTCGCTCTAACTGAAACGTTGAAGATAAGTTGAAAAATTCAGAAAAAACCTTGACATTCTAACCCTTTTGCAAGAGAAAGTTGCTAAAAATAATAATAAAATGTTTAAACAATTGAAATAAACATAAAATTATCAGTATAAAGCGTTATTTCATGTATTTGAAACAATCTGCGTTGAAAAAACTGCAAAAATCCATAATTAGCGCCAAAAACTCGAGAAAACCCATTTTCTTCAACACTTGCATGAAAACCACGGGTTTTCGAGCGTGTGAAGCAAGCCAGAAGTTGCTGTTTTCAGAGCAGGGAAAAAAACTGGGGAAAAAACTCCTAGTAGGGAAAAAAACTCCAGCTGGAGGGAAAAAAACTCGAAACCCCGTGTATTCATGCATTTGTTGAAGAAAATATCGTATGCACCTATGGATAGACGCATTTTTTGTCTCTCCCTAGGTGCATAATATACTATTCTCACAATTCAACAAAAAAAAAATTTTTCTAATGCATTTTTCGACCACACTATTCTCCATTCCCCGAATCGTCAAGTATAGTATGTCCCATTGTGGATCTAGTGAAATAACAATTGTTGAAGTATGAAAAGTCTTTAGTTCTTGGATTGTAAAATTCCTAACAATATTGATTCAAATCATGAAAAAGTTCAATTTCATAATCTGCAAACTGTTCTAATTTAGACGCATTCTAGTTAAAATGATTTCCCTCGATCGAAAATTCATTTTCAGATTTTATTTCAAGAGATTTAATCTAACTTCATTCCATTTCACACTTTGCTAGAATCAAATTGTTCAATTCATTAAAGTATCATTCTGTAATTAAATTTGTAGCGTCTTCGATTTCAAATTACTTGATAATTGAAGGATTTCAATTCAAAATTGCATAATAAAGTTATAAATAACATTTCCTCGATATAAAGTGCTCCATTGTAAAAACGGTTTAATCTTTTATTATTTGATTTCGATCATTCTGAAATGAGAATTGCATAAATATTAATAATCCGAATTCGGAATGATGGCGCAGATCCTTGTAAGGTTCCATTTCCAGATCTTAAAAGATTTCAATATAAAACTGTCCCTTTTTTAATAGTAAAAAAAAATAATTGAATTTGCAAGATTTTAATTTGGACCAATTTTGTATATTTTTATCTTGAAAGTTGAAAATTAAACAATTTGAACAAAAATCACTGTCGACGCTGAGTACTGACGTAGTTATAGAACATTTTCAATATATTCAACAAATATTCTCCATTTTTTACAATAAAAATAAATAATAATCAGGCCCATTATGATTGATTTTCTCAAATATTTGTATGACTGGATGGGAAGTATTTCTTCACAAAGTGGGGGGTATTAGCAAAATAGTAAATATCCGTGGTTGGTATACGGGAAGCTTTATTATCCGCTCTGTCAGCACATTTGAATGATCGTTCGATTCCAACCTCTGATCCCTGGCACATTGGTTTTGAGCAGCTCGTTACCAGCTCGTTACAAGACGTTCCTAGATCAATGACAAATGGCCGGTAAAATACGCCACTATCGACCAAAGTTTCCTGTTCAATCGGCAGTTTTAACTTTTACTATACCCACCGCCAGTAACTATCCCTTAAAAGCCATCCAATTGGAAGATTTATCCATGAAACAGCTTCGGACATTCTCGCACACCCAACCATTCATGGACTCGATAACCATGCATGAAAATGCCATTCATATGCAATCAAAACATAGTAAAACATGAAATAGTATATTGTGTAACAAGTGCAAAAAGCTTCTTAAACGCCTTATTTACAATATTTTCATAGGGATTTTACAAGGATATCCTGTGATAATAAAGTATGTGAAAAGGGTCAGATTCCTCTACTGTGTAATATTATTATTATTATAAGCTTGCGGA
This sequence comes from Neuroterus valhalla, assembly GCA_011762715.2. Classification (NCBI taxonomy): domain Eukaryota; kingdom Metazoa; phylum Arthropoda; class Insecta; order Hymenoptera; family Cynipidae; genus Neuroterus; species Neuroterus valhalla. The sequence continues at coordinate 2,493 of WSXT02229678.1, read as the reverse complement.
AATATTTCATCCAAGAAGAAAGGTGTGCGGGAATGCAATATTCCCGCACATTTATCTCACAGCAGAGGTATCTTGCACTTCGCACATACTTTACAGAAGCAGAAGGCCTAATTTTCATGCACGTGTTGCAGAAAGTAAATTTGATTTTTCTTATATGTAGACTAACATTAATAAAATAATTTCCGTATATATCCTAGGATAGAAGTGGTTTGCAAAGATCCTTGAAGAAGCCTGCATATACTCGCAATATTTACATACTCTAGAATAATTAAGACTTCTGAGGTGGACGATAAAAAGATAAATAAGAAAGAAAGAAGGAAGTGTGTTTATCAATTGAAATTATTAGAGAGCAATTTAATGTCATACTAAAAACTTCAATTATCTTGTACTAAGTATATGTTCTAAAATTCAAGGTTCATAATTGAGCATAAAAAGATCTGATGCTACATTGCAACATGGATGAATCTTGTGCTGCGAAATAAATCAGCTCTATCGTTAATGTGGTTGAATGTAGTCAAGTCGCATTTCAATAAAGTTCATTTTGCGGTTACTCATTTCTCAATGATAAGAAAAAGTATAGATTCAAATACGGAAAAGCAAGCTGGCTCTCGAAGCGCATCAGGGTCCTTTTGCTGGGATGCATGACCACTAATATTAATGCAATAATTATATCACAAATGAACCATCATTATTATCTTGGTCCATTATTCAGAGCAAATCACATCATTCATTAGGGCAACTTAAAACGTTTATTTGTCAATGAAACTAAATTCAGTTAGTAGCACACCTTTGCTTCTGACCTACAATCTGATACGAATCCTACTTATATTCATATCAGGGTGGCGACTTTACCGGGGAAACTGGGAAATGACCGGGGAAAACCGGGAAATGACCATGAATTTTATTTGAAAAGCGGGAATTTACTTGACCAAATTCTACTGAAAAAATACGAGAAGAAATTACCGATTTCTTTTTATGGATCAAAAAGCGATCTTATCATTCAATTTAGAAAATCGAACGTTCCTTCTTCAATCTGATTCTCAAAATATTTAAATACATACATTCATACTTCATGAGAGGAAGGATTTTTTTCCCAGTCTAAGAGAAACGTTCTGCAAATTTGTTGCTCTGTGAGAATTTTTTTAGCTGACTCAAATTTGATAATCGAATTGATGATAGCCCAAACATACAGGAAGAATTATTATCTAAATTAAAAAAAAAAAGGTGTATTTATCACGGTTCAGTTGCTTTTCCTCCTTTGTCTGACTTGAGGCAAAGAATTTCAAAAAATAAATCTTTTTTATTTTAGAGCAGGGAGTCTCAGTGAAGAAGTGTAATTTCACTTGGAACAGGGAATTTTTCACATGGAACGGAAACTTTTGAAACTAATTATAATTTGGATTTAGAAGAGAGGGTTTTCAAAAAATTGTTCCTCCAATTCAAAATTCGTCACAAGTTTCAATTCTTAATTAAAAAAATAAAGAAATTTGTTGAAAATTTAATTTTTCATTCAAAGTTGCATTATTTCGTTTCAGATTCACCTCTGGTTGAAATTGTAGATACTTTGTTAAAAATCAATTCATCTCTTTTTGGTGAAAATTTAAGTATTTCGTTAAACTTCAATTTTTATTTCGAAAATTAAACTATTTCTTTGAGAATTTATGTACTTCATGGAAAATTTGCCTTCTTTGTAGGAAATTAATCTTTATTAAATTAATCTCCATTGAATTTGATCTTTTCTAGATCAAAATTCGACCTTTTGGTGGAAATTTGTTTTCTTGAATTGAAAATTCAAATTATTTGTTGAAACTTCACATATTTTGTTAAAAAATCGATTTTTTGGTAAAAAATTATCTTTTCCTTCGGAAGTTAATATTCTTCTTCAAAAACTCTTCTTTACAGTTAGCAATTCAAGTTATACATCAGTCAAACATTTTACAATTTAGTCGAATATTCATCTATTAGTTTAAAACTCTTATGTTTGGTTTAAAATTAATTTTTCAAGACAAAAATGTTACTCTTCCATTTTTATTTCAATTCTTCAAATTTTAACCATTTGTTGAAAAATTATATTTTTTGGTCAAAAATTGAACTATTACAGTTGAAGGTTCATCATTTCTGTTGAAAATTCGTCTTTCTGGTTGAAAATCCAACTACTTTAGTTAAACATTTACAATTTAATTTGATTCTTCATATTTTTGTGTGAGAATGTAATAATTTGTTCCAAAGTTCCTTTTTTTTTGTTTCTTGGAAAGTTTTTTTTCGTTGAAATTTAGTTTTTTTCTGTTTTAAGTAATTTTTTTTAACTGAAAATTTAACTTACTCCTATTGGAAATTCCATATTTTCAGTTAAAAATTCATTGGTTTAGTTGAACATTCATTTAGTTGAAGATTCTTTTTTTTAGTATAAAACACTCATGCTTGGTTTAAAATTGGTTTTTTGGACTGAAAATGTCACTTTTCCATTTTCGTTCGAAAATTTTTATTTTCATT